>SJXQ01011718.1:3519-24213 GCA_006408695.1 Aepyceros melampus
CGTGCACTGGTGTGTGGGGCCTGCTTCTGGGCCCTCTCTTGGGCAGGGCCTAGTCTAAGGGTGGCTGTGGGCTCAGAGGATCTTAAGGCAACCTGTCTGCTAGTGCATAGGGCTGTGCCCCCTCACAGTTAGTTGCTTGGCCAGAGGTATCCCAGTACTGGTGCCTATGGGCTGTTGGGCATGAGTGGGGCTGGGTCCTGAGGCTAATAAGCTAGAGGGAGGATTCCAAAATGGTGCTTGCCAGCACCAGCATCCACATGGTAGAAAGAGCTCTCTTAAATGGCTGCCATCAGTGTCTGTGTCCCTAGGGTGAGATATAGTTGCCTCTTGTCTCTCCAGGAGATTTTCCTGATCAGCAGGTAGGTCTGATCAAGGCTCCTTTCAAATTAGTGCTTCTGCCGTGGGTCCCGGAGCATATAAGATTTGGTTGCACACTTTAAGAGTGGTGTCTATTTTCTCCAGTCCTCTTCGTCTTGGAAATTGAGCCCAGCTGGCCTTCAAAGCCAAACCTCCTAGGGGATCATCTTTCCCCATGCAGGACCCCTGGACTGGGGAGTCCAATGTTGGGCTCAGACCTCTCACTCCTTGGGGAGAACCTTTGCAGTTATAATTATTCTCCCTTTTGTGGGTCACCACTTGGGGGGATGAGAGTTTGACTATATTGGTCTCCACCCTTCATACCCCTCTTGTTGTGATTTCTTATTTATATCTTTAGTTGTATATTATCTTTTCTTGTAGGTTCTGGGCTTTTTCATTGATAGGTGTGCTGTAAATCATTGTAATTTTGATGTGCCTGCGAGAGGAGATGAACTCAGGGTCTTTCTTCTCTGCCATCTTGGCCCAATCACACAATTTTTTAAAAATTTATTTTATTTTATTATTATTTTTTGCCACACTGTGTGTCATATGGGATCTTATGTGGGATCTTAGTTCTCTGACCAGAGATCAAATCCACATCACCTGCAGTGGAAGTGCACAGTCTTAACCACTGGACCACCAGGGAAGCCTCTCTATAATTTAAAATACTACTTCCATCCACCACAAGTCGAAGTATTCCCAACCTAGACATCTCTCTTAAACTTAAGATCCATACATTTTTCTTCCCTTAACATGTAGCTGTTGAATACATATAGAGTCACTTTTTGAAAGTAAAATTGAGAGATATTATAGATTGTTTGGATGGGGGTTGTAAAGGTTAAGAGGAAAAAAAGGAGACAGGGATGACCCCTAGTTTTTAAGTTTGAGCAATTGGAGATGTGGTTTGTGATGTCTTGTAGTGACCAGATTAGAGATATCAAGCAGGCCTTCTGGGATATATATAGGTTTGAAGCACAGGGAAGAAATCGATGGTACTTAACAACCAAGGACTTGAATGAGATCTCCTAGGGAGAGAAGAGAGTAGAAAATAGAGGACTGAGTCTCAGGGCACTCCAATTTATAAATACACAGTTATAGTATAGTCAGTTATTAAAAGCACAAAAATGATTCTGTGCTAATCCTATTTAACCTTTAAAACCAGGTAATTATGATGTATGCCATTTCAACCATAGAAAAATATGAAAAACTCCCCCAGATCATTTTGTATAGCTATTATCATATAAATTCTGATGACAAAAATATAGTACCAAAAAGAATACTATTGACCCATCTCATTTATAAATATAGCTGCAAAGAGATTGGACCAACATTTATATGTTACTTTTGGTTCATATCCAAGAACAATTCCTTGTTGTGAGATTCTTGTATTATATATGAAGGAGTATAATAACTCTTAAAAGTATATTAAAGATGCATATTGTAAGTTAAAGATATATATTCCACACCATAGAAAAAGATGGGCAGCTCCCCAGTTCATTTTGTGAAGCTGATAAAGCTAATAGCCAATCAGAAAAATAGTGTGCAAGTTAATATTGTATAAATATACTGACCCATCTGCAAAAATCCTACATATCTGAAAATGAACAGTATCAACATTCCTAGGACAGCAAACTCTACTTTCTTCCTTGCTAACAGAACCTCTACATTGCTTAGTCAGTGGCATATGAACCCTGGACAGGGTCTTGTGATTGACTTAGGGGTGGACATGTAACCCTGTGCTAGTCAATGAGCTATATCAGGAAATTTGCTGGGAGTTTCAGAAAAAGATTTTCCTTTGTGATTAGATATAGGACCAATAAAGTGAAAACCTTTTACCATGAGCCCTCATCCTTAGGATGCCAGTGTGGGGTTGTGTTGTTTGCAGCTGCAGCAGTTACCTTGAGACCAGGAAGGGAGACATGGCAGATATATGTTGTGACCATCATGTAGGATGAGCCTCCATCCCAAATTTGGTCCAGATATCCAGACTGATGACATCACATGCATGGTAAGAGGGTTTGAAAATGTTTATTCTATTAAGGAGCTTTCTGGGGAGAACAGCCAGACCTCCCGAGTTGGTCCAAAAATGGCTTGAGAGAGCAAAGAAAGACTGGCTGGGGGTTTTGGTTGTAGTTAGAGTTGGGGCTGTGGTGACAGTTCCGTGTGTAGGTGGGGGCTTGTGGTTTGAAACTCTTGCCATCACCAAGGGAGAAAGCACTGAGGCTTTCTTCTTAGCTTTCGCAGATGAGGGGGTACAAGGGGAGAGTGAGGGTTGAGGTCTAAAAGCTGTCTGCAGTCAAACATCAAAAAGTGAAGTCAGACTCTTCATGATAATTCACCCCAGTGTTTGAGTGATGACAAAAGTGTATGACACTTCATTTAATTGAAGTTGATTATGGCACTCTATGTGGCCTGAGGGCTTCCCAGGTGGCTCAGCAGTAAAGAATCCATCTGCCAAGCAGGAGACACGGGTTTGATCCCTGGGTAGGGAAGATCCCCTGGAAAAAGAAATGGCAAACCACTCCAGTATTCTTGTCTGGGAAATCCCATGGACAGAGGAACCAGGAGGCATGAGAGAAGGTTGCTAAAGCTTCTATTTGTGAAAGGAGTCTAGCCGAGGGGCACTAATGAGAGTGGCTGTTGTATTGCAATTTTGACAGAATCTAGAGCCTTTGTTGGAAGGGGCTTCATTCAAGGTGGGCTGATTTGCAAATAATTGCATAAATGGGCTAAAGGAAAAATTGTAAATAAGGAGAATGTAACCACCGGAACCCAAAAGGCCTAAAAGATACTGGGCTTGTTTTAATACTGTGGAAGTTGAGAATTCATAACTATTTCTTGACAGTGTCAGGTATGGAGGGGTCCTCCGTTTACCAAATAACTTTCAGGAATTTATAGAGGTAGCAGGGTCTTGCACTGTTTGTGAGGCAATGGCCTAGCCCCCTTTTTGAGCTCCCTATGTGATTGTGTTCATCCTGAATAAATGTGCCTAGTGAATATCCTCGGAGAAGGCAACGGCACCCCACTCCAGTACTCTTGCCTGGAAAATCCCATGGGTGGAGGAGCCTGATAGGCTGCAGCCCATGGGGTCGCTAAGAGTTGGGCACAACTGAGCGACTTCACTTTCACTTTTCACTTTCATGCATTAGAGAAGGAAATGGCAACCCACTCCAGTGTTCTTGCCTGGAGAATCCCAGGGACAGGGGAGCCTGGTGTTCTGCCGTCTATGGGGTCGCATAGGGTCGGACACGACTGAAGAGACTTAGCAGCAGCAGCAGCAGCAGCAGTGAATAGCCTCAGAGGAGGATGTCAGGAGTAGAACACCATATCTGTGCCCCTGGAGAAAGCTGGATGCAGTTAAGATCATTTTGCAAAGATTGTGTGCAATGGCAAGACTGTTAATGTGCTCCATAGATAACCAGGTAAAGGTGTATCATGTACCTTAGGAGGTGAAGGCAAACTACAGTTGAGAGACTTTTGAAACAGAGACTGAACAGGATGTATTAGTCAAATTTGTTACAGAAAAATATCTACCATTTGCTTGGACAGAGTCAGTAGTTTCAATAATTTTGAGTATGGAAACCTTAATGGGTGTGACCACAGCACTGAGGCTACAACAATCTACTGTGGGGCATCATTCATTCTTTTTTCACTTGAAAGTCTTTAATAATTAATACTAAAAGTTATACATTTTTCTTTACTCACTTAAGGCTTACATAACATATTTTTTTCCCTTGGTGGATAATTGCGTTACAGTGTTGTGTTGGTCTCTGCCATACATCAACGTGAACCAATTTTAATGTCGTTGTTCGGTAGCTAAGTCATGTCCGACTCTTTGCAATCTCTTGGACTGCAGCACGCCAGGCTTCCCTGTCCTTGACTATCACCTGAAGTTTGCTCAAACTCATGTCCATTGAATTGGTGATGCCATCCCAACATGTTATCCTCTGTCATCCCCTTCTTTTCCTGCCTTCAATCTTTCCCAGCATCAGGGTCTTTTCCAATGAGTCAGTTCTTCGCATCAGGTGGCCAAAGTATTGGACTTTCAGCTTCAGCATCAGTCCTTCCAATGAATATTCAGGGTTGATTTCCTTTAGGATTAACTGGTTTGATCTCCTTGCTGTCCAAGGAGCTCTCAAGAGTCTTCTCCAGCACCATAGTTCAAAAGCATCAATTCTTTGGCGCTCAGCCTTCTTTATGATTCAGCTCTCACATCCATATATGACTGCTGGAAAACCATAGCTTTTTGACTACCTTTGTCAGCAAAGTGATGTCTCTGCTTTTAAATGTGCTGTCTAGGTTTGTCATAGCTTCTCTTCCATGGAACAAGCATCTTTTAATTTCGTGGCTGCAGTCACCATCTGCAGTGATTTTAGAGCCCAGAAAATAAAGTCTGTCACTGCTATCACTTTTTCCCCTTCTATTTGCCGTGAAGTGATGTGACTGGATGCCATGATCTTAGGTTTTTGAATGTTGAGTTTTAAGCCACCTTTTTCACTCTCTTCTTTCACCCTCATCAACAGGCTCTTTAGTTCCTCTTTGCTTTCTGCCATAAGGGTGGTGTTATCTGCATATCTGAGGTTATTGATATTTCTCCCAGCAATCTTGATTCCAGCTTGTGCTTCATCCAGCCCAGCATTCGCATGATGTACTCTGCATATACATTAAATAAGCAGGGTGACAATATACAGCCTTAATGTACTCCTTTCCCAATTTGGAACCAGTCCGTTGTTCCATGTCCTGTTCTGTTGCTTCTTGACCTGAATACAGGTGTCTCAGGAGGCAGGTAAGGTGGTTTGGTATTCCCATCTCTTTCAGAATTTTCCACAGTTTGTTGTGATCCACACAGTCAAAGGCTTTGGCATAGTAAATGAAGCAGATGTTTTTCTGGAACTCTATTGCTTTTTCTATGATCCAACGAATGTTGGCAATGTGATCTCTGGTTCCTTGCCTTTTCTGTATCTACCTTATACATCTGGAAGTTCTTAGTTCATGTACTGTTGAAACCTGGCTTGAAGGATTTTGAACATTACCTTGCTTGCATGTGAAATGAGAGCAATTGTACAGTGGTTTAACATTCTTTGGCATTGCCTTTCTTTGGAATTGAAATGAAAACTGACCTTTTCCAGTCCTGTAGTCACTGTTGAGTTTTCCAAATTTTCTGATATATTGAGGGCAGCACTTTAACAGCATCCTCTTTTAGGATTTGAAATAGCTCAGCTGGAAGAAATTCCATCACCTTCACTAGCTTTGTTCATAGTAATGCTTCCTAAGGCCCACTTGAGTTCACACTTCAGGATGTCTGGCTCTAGGTCAGTGACTGCACCTTCGTGGATATCTGGGTCACTAAGATCTTTTTTGTATAGTTCTTTGTATTCTTGCCACCTCTTTTTAATCTGTTCTGCTTCTGTTAGGACCTTGCCGTTTGTGTCCTTTATTGTGCCCATCTTTGCATAAAATGTTCCTTTGGTATCTCCAGTTTTCCTGAAGAGATCTCTAATCTTACCCATTCTATTGTTTTCCGCTATTTCTTTGCATTGTTCACTTAAGAAGGCTTTCTTATCTCTTCTTGCTGTTCTTTGGAACTCTGCATTCAGTTGTGTATATCTTTCCCTTTTTCCTTTGCCTTTTGCTTCTCTTCTTTTGTAATTATGACTGATTCACATTGATGTATGATTATATATATATATATATATATATATATATATGGCTTCTCTGGGTCAGGAAGAGCCCCTGGAGAAGGAAGTGACAACCCATTCCAGTATTCTTGCCTGGGAAATCCCATGGACAAAGGAGCCTGGTGGGCTACAGTTCATGGGGTCATAAAGAGTCAAACACGACTTAGCGACTCAACAACAACAGCATTAGTCACAGCTTAGGCTGGAATCAAGACAGATGATTCATTCTAAGACTCACAGATTGGTCTGGGCCAAGACACACAACCCAGGGTCATTCACTTTAAGGAGGGCTCTGATCCCATACTTCTAAATGCCAATTAATTATTGAAACTTCTGACTTAGTTAAATCTATAACAGAGCTCTGTAGGACTCAGCCAATGTAGCACAAAGCAGCACAACTCAAAGGGCAAGCTAGCCGCAGGCATCAGAGTCAGTTAGCAAGCCAGAGCAAGCGAAGACACACCCCTGGTGGTGGTGATCATTGTCTCAGCATTCTGCTCACAGTACTGACTGTGGACACCCTACAGCATGGACCCCCACCCCAAATTTGGTTTTGATGTCAACACTGAAATTGCTTACATAATGAGGCTTTCTGGGGCAACCAGAGCAGGCAGCTCAAACTGATCTGAAATGATGTGAGAGAGGAAGGGAGGAAAGACTGGCTTGGGATTTTTTCTTTCTTTTTTCTTTTCTTTTCTTAATACTGGAGTGGGTTGCCATTTCCTTCCCCAGGGGACCTTCGTGACCCAGGGATCAAACCTGCATCTCCTGCATTGGCGGGCAGATTCTTTACCACTAGTGCCACTTGGGAAGCCCTGGCTGGGGACTTTTATGGTGGTCTGGGGAGTGGTGGGCTGGAGTGAAGGTTTTTGTCCATGGGTTGAGGCCTGGGGCTTTGAATCTGTGGCTGGTGCCAAACAAAGGAGAACCCAGGCTTTCTTACCAACTTACCAAGATGTGAGGCACAAAGGGAAGAGGGAGAGTGAAGCTTAAAAGCTGTCAGCAGTCAAACATTGGAAAAGGGATTCGACTTTATTAGAGCACACTTCTAATGGCAGTATGGAGAAGTGAGAGAGCTGGGTCCTTGATGAGTTTATTCAGCCTCTCAAAGGCCTTGGAAACACGTGCTCCAGACTTCCACTGCTGAATAATTCAGTGTCTTTATGGTTAACAGGCTATTTTTAATTAGGCTTTCTGTTGTAGTTAATTCTGAACTGATTTAGTGTTGAAAATATTGTATAATCCATTATTATCATTTTAGATATGTTCAAGGAATACAAGGTGGTTCAGTATAAATAAACCTGTACTCGTAATTCATAACAAAATGAATTAAAGAAAAACATCATGGGTCATATTGATAATATACTTTAATTGCTTTCATAAAATCCAGTAACTATTCCTAATAAAAACACAAGGTAAAAGAGGAATAGAAAGACCTACTAAAGACTCCTTACTAAAAACAAACAACAAATATCATTCTGAAGAATGAAACACTAAAAACATTTCCAAGATAACCAAGAATTACACAGGAATGCTATTATAATTATTCTTCCATATATTCTTATTCTAATCAATGCAATAAGGGAATAAAATGATTTAGTACAATAAATATTGAAAAAAATCATAACTTTTTCTGGTGTGAGTGTATACCCAGAAAATCCAAGAGACACTAATAAATACTAATACAACCATCAAGGTTGCTGGATATATATTTATTCAGTAAATATTTATTCAGTCATTTGTTTATTTATTTTAAACTATCTGTTTATTTATTTGGCTGTGCCAGGTCTTTTTTGCAGGATGCAGGATCTTTACTTGTGACATGCAAATTCTTTAGTTGTACCATGTGACCTCTTAGCTGTGGCATGTGGGATCTATTTCCCCAACCAGGCATCAAACCTTGGCCCCCTGCATTGGGAACACAAGAGTCTTAGCCACTGGACCACCAGAGAAGTCCCCAAAGTAAATATTTAAAAGTTAAATTTTCTTTGTATTAGGAACAAATGAGGATAACTAGAAATGGAGAAAATACTTCATTCACTGAAATGACTTAAATTATAAAATACTTCACAGTAGATTGGTAATGAGTTAATTCGTTTAGGTCCAGCTACATTTCCCAGAATTCCTTTTCCTTTATGTTTCCAGCTAGGGTGGGACACAGGAGAGATTATTGTGGGGGACTTGGAGGACTGAAGGAAAGCAGTAGCCATTTTGTAGCTTGAACGCATTGTTTTTTTCTGCTGACTGACTTCAGTGGCACAAGACAGCAACTGGATTTGAAACTGTCCCACCTTCCCCTCAATTCTCCTTTAAGTTTTCTGAGTCCTGAGTCAGGTGTGTGAATTTAGTTTTGTGACAGTGTCTTGGCCTCTACAGGATACACATTCCTTCAAGGTCGGAGGAAAAAAGAACTGACACAAGTTTCAGTTCATCCTTGGGAATGCTAGCTCATGCTTGTGAGACCAGTTTGGTTTTTTTCTCTCCCATACTTCATATCTACATCCATCTTGCCTTCCTGACTATCTGCACTGTGAATTTCAAGTTCCAGCATCAGATGTGAAGATAGGAGCCTTACAGAGGCTTCTTAACTAGTTCTCACAATTGTGTAAGGTAAAATCTCTATAACGAATGCCTTGAAAACTACACACATACACTCACATGCACACTCACATATGTGCACATGTACACATACACGCAGAGGAGTCCTCCTACTTTAATTGAAGCCTGACTGAAATACTTTGAAATAAAATTTAACAAAAAAAGAGGTAGACTTTTGCTACCGGCCAAGATGGTACAGTAGAGACTGGATTTACTCTCTTATTACAAAAAGATTACTACATTTTTACAAATGGACACCAGATATGAAATAACAGTTTTCAAGTCACTGGACTAATGTCCAGTGAATTGAATTAAGTAATGAAGGACAGTGGTCCCTGAGAAATGGGAAACAAATGAGGTGATCCCCATGTTTGCTCAGCATACTGTCTGGAGAGAGTTTCCAGGACATCCCATAAGGAGAGGGAATCAGGTAGAAACGGAAAAACTCCATGAGTTGAGGAGAGGGAGTGAAGAATCTGGGGGACACTAACGCAGCCAGTATTTGCAAGACAGAGCAAAACTATATATATATATATATAGTCTTGCATATATATATATATATATATATATATATATGTATATAAAACTTCAGAGACCTGCAGAGGGTCCTCTCAGGTATTGATGTGCTCACATGTGAAAAAACTACTCAAAGCTGAGGAATTAATCACAAAAAAGGATTAGAACATAAATAGACATGGAAATAGTGCCTGTTCCCTTAGCCAGACTGGTAATAATCTCACAATTCATGGAACATTGGGTAGAATACTGAGGTTCTGGCCTAGGTGGTGGAGGATATTTAGACTCAAACTGAACACTGCTCTCAACCCACCTAAAATATCATAAAAGCAAGATCCTAAAGGATTTAACTATTTCCATGTAATAACTAAGTGTCTCTGAGGGACAAGCTTCAATAATTGTACAATTACAGAGACAACTAGTACTCAACAAGTTAAAATTCTCAATGTTGGATATCTAATAAAAAATGGCTAAGCATGCAAAGAAGCAGGAAAACTTAAGTCATAATGAGATGAAAAAAAAAAAAATCAAGCCATCAAAAGCAGCCCCAAAACAACAGAGATGTTGGAATTACCAGACAAGGGCATTAAAACAGTTGTTATAGCTACTAAAACTGTTATAACTATAACTCTGTATGTTCAAAAGTCATAAAGACATGTATAATATAAAAAGAGAAATAAAATCTATGAAACTGAGAACTATGCAATTTGAAATAAAAATATACTGAATGGGACTAACAGTAAATTAGACATTGAAGAAGAAAAAAATAGTAAACTTGAAAATATAGCAATAGAAATTATCCAAAATGACACACTCAGAAGAAAAAGCATCCAAAAAATGACCAAAGCATCACTGAGCTATGGTAAAACTGTATTTTTGTAATTGGAGTTCTCAAAGGGAGTACAGAAAATGGTTAAAAACTTTCCAAAAGTTCATGAAAGCTATGAACCCACAGATCCAAGAAGCTCAAAGAACCTCAAGCACACAAAATATTAAAGAACACTACACCAAGGCATATATGATTAAACTTGCTCATGAATGAGAGAGAAAATCTTTTTTTTTTTTCACCCCACTTTGCAGCTCACAGGAAGGATCTTAGTTCCCTGACCATGGTTTCAACCGGAGTCACAACAGTGAAAGTACTGAGTTGTAACCACTGGACCACTAGGGAATTCCCTGAGAAAATCTTAAAAGCAACCAGAACAAGGCATGTTACATAAAAGGATGATAGTAAATTTTATATCAGAAATTATGTAAGATGACAGAGGAGCAAAACCTTTAAAGTCTTGAAATTAAAAAATGATTGTCAACCTAGAATTTTGCCCAGTGAAAATATTGTTAAAAAACAATTTTTACTCAGTAAAAATTAAAGATCTTATTGGCTTTATTCATGATTCATGAATCGGACAGCATCCCATCTAGTAGAAAGGCATTTCCAGGAACTGCACAAAATGAAAGATTTTTATAGGCAGAAGGGAACAGGAGCAAGGAAATTATGCTAGAAGATTCATTGTGGCAAGGTCACTCCTTTAGGGGATGGCAGGGGTCTATCAGAAAAATTGCCTCACTAGTAGTGATCAGGTAATTCTTGACTGGTTTAAGATTCCATTTTTGGGAAAGCTGAAACTGTAGTTAAGTTTTGTTTGGTGATGTGAGACTTAGCATAAGTGACTTCATTTGTGACCTGTTGTCTTATTTTAACAATATCAAGAAAGAAGGTGAAATACTCATTCAGATATGCAAAAGCTGAAATAATGCATTATTAGCTGACCCATACTGTAAGTGTTAAAGGGATTTCTTCAGGCAGAAGGAAAATGATAAGATAGAAATGTAGATTTCTACAAAGGAATAAAGAACATTGGTGGCTCAGACGGTAAAGCGTCTGCTTACAATGCGGGAGACCCGGGTTCGATCCCTGGGTTGGGAAGATACCCTGGAGAAGGAAATGGCAATCCACTCCAGGACTATTGCCTGGAAAATCCCATGGACAGAGGAGCCTGGTAGGCTACAGCCCATGGGGTCGCAAAGAGTTGGACACGACTGAGCGACTTCACTCACTTAGAAATTGTTACAATAAGGAGATATACATACATATATGATTTTTTCTTATTATTTAACTCCTTAAGATAACATTGACTTAAAATAATATTAACAATCTAGTGTAGATAAAGCGACTCTAAAATAACAATAGAGAGCAAATGCTAATAAAACCAACAAAGACAAAAGTGAAATAATAATATGCAATTCATCAAAAATAAGGCAAAAAGAGGAGAAAAAAGAATAAATGGGGCAAATACACCACTGAAGTTGTACCCCAAATAAGTCAGAGATTCTCAAGAGAGTGTATTTAAAACCAAGGCCCAATTATAAGTTGCCTGCAAGAAACACACTTTAAATATAAAAACGCAAATAATTAAAAGTAAAAGAATGGATTTAGCAATGATTTCTTGGATTTGACACCAAAAAATGCAGGCATCAAATTTTTAAAAATGTATAAATTGCTCTATGTTAAAATTTAAAACATCTTTGCATTAAAGGACACAATTTTTGCATTAAATGACATTAAAAACACAGATTGAAAAGGAATCCTCATGGAAAGGGAGAAATATTTATAAATCTGATAAGGGGTTAATATGCAGAATATATAATGAACTTCTACAACTGAATGATTTAGAAAACCTGATTTAAAATACGAGTAAAGGTAACAAGATGGTGGGCTAGGAAGTTACAGGCCCTCCTTTCCCCACAGAGACAATGAGTTACACTGAGTTAACAGTAATAGACCAGAATACCTCTGTGAAAACTCTAGAGATCAGCTGAGAAGCTACAGCAACAAGGCCCTTATAAAACCAAGAGGGATTCCAGTGAAAGAGTAGGAAAATTCATGCATTTTGGTTACTCGTTCATGTCACTCCCTCTGTGTAGCATAGTACAGACAGAGTAAGGTGAGGTGAAGTCTCTCAGTCGTGTCCGACTCTTTGCAACCCCATGGACTGTAGCCCCCCAGGCTCCTCCGTCCATGGGATTCTCCAGGCAAGAATACTGGAGTGGGTTGCCATTGCCTTCTCCAGGGTATCTTCCCGACCCAGGGATCCAACCCAGGCAGAGTAACCAGAAGGAAAACCTCCATACCAGAGCACCTCCCCCCAGAAGAAATAAAAAAGGAACATGTGTCCAACATTCTGACTTGTCTGGGACTGCCAGAGGGACTAGTTTCTGTCTTGCCTGATTCAGAACACTGATGGGACCAGCACCATGGTTTGGAAGCCACTGAGAGCAGGTTTGGGCTTCTCAGGTGGAGCTAGTGGTAAAGAACCTGCCTGCAAATGCAGGAGACATAAAAGACGTGGGTTCGATCCCTGGACTGGGAAGATCCCCTGGAGGAGGCATGGCAACCCACTTAAGTATTCTTGTGCGGAGAATCACATAGACAGGGAGCCTGGAGGCCAAAGTCCATAGGGTCGCAAAGAGTCAGACACGAATGCATGAAAATAGATTTGAAAGTCACTGAGAATAAAGACGGAGAAGGCAATGGCACCCCACTCCAGTACTCTAGCCTGGAAAATCCCATGGACGGAGGAGCCTGGTAGGCTGCAGTCCATGGGGTCGCTAGGAGTCGGACATGACTGAGTGACTTCACTTTCACTTTTCACTTTCATGCATTGGAGAAGGAAATGGCAACCCATTTCTCTGGGGTCGCACAGAGTTGGACACGACTGAAGTGACTTAGCAGCAGCAGAGAATAAAGAACGTGTTAGGACTGTAGTTCTGCAAGCAGACACCAGGGAGAGCAAGAGATCAGAAAAGGTTTGAGAGGTTTCAGAACTTTCAGCAGAGAAGCTTGGAGAACGTCTTCCCTTGCAAGAAGCTAGCGCTTAAAGATTGGGAGAAGTGGCTGTTTTTCAAATGCCCAAAGCCCAGCAAAAAATTACAAGAAACAGAGAAACATGGCCCAATCAACGGAACAAAATAAAACTCTAGGCATCAACCCTAATGAAACACAGATCTATGATCTGCCTCACACTCATTAGCATGGCTACTATCACAAAACAGAAAATAACATGATGATAAGGGCGTGGAGAAATTGGAACCTTTGTGCACTTTTGAAGGGGCTGTAAAATGATGCAACTGCTATGGAAAATTATCTGGACGTTCCTTTAAAAATTAAAAATAGAACTACCATATGATCCGACAGTCCCACTTCTGGGCGTGTACCCCAAAGAATTGAAAGCAGAGTCTTGAAAAGATATTTGTTCACCCATGTTCATAGCAGCATTATCCATAATGGCCGAAAGGTAGAAACAGCCAAAATATTCATCAACATATGAATGGGTTAACAAAATGTGGAATATTCATACAATGGAATATTATTCAGCCTTAAGAGGGAGGAAATTCTGTCATATGTTACAACATGGATGAACCTTGAGGACATTCGGTGAAATAAGCAGGCCACATGAGACAAATACTGTATAATTCCACTTATATGAGGTATCTAAATTCATAGAGACAAAGTAGGATGTTTGTTAACCAGAGGCTGGGAGGAAGGGGAAAAGAAGAGTTGCTGTTTAATGGGTACAAACTTTCAGATTTGTAAGATGAAAAAGTTGTGGAGATCTGTTTCACAAAAATGTGAACTCACTGAACAGTACTGGATTCTACACTTAAAAATAGTTAAGACGGCAAATTTTATGTTGTGTATATATATATTTTTTGGCCACAGAAAATATCCTAAAGGAATAATCAGAAGTGCGCAAAGGGATTTTAGCACAAGAATGTTCATTGATATTTAATTTTTAATATCAAGGAAAAATAAGTAACAACCTTAATGCACAATTTGGAATTGATTAAATAAATTTTGGTGCATCCATACTCTGGATAGTACATAATGCTATTTAGCTATTAAAAGTCATGTTAAGAACAAAAAAATGATACATGTTAAAGCAAACATAATAGTAATAACAATGAAGTGTGGTGTTTATGACATACATAGAAGAAAAATGTATGATAAATAGCACAAAGATGAAATGGAAGTTAATTGTTGTACAGTTCCTGTACTATACATGAATTGATATAATAGGACTTGAAGGTAGAGAGTGATAAATTAAGGATTTCTACAATGAAACCCTAAAGCAATGTCTAAAAACACACACACAAGAAATAAATGAAGCAATAATAGCTAATAAGTCAATAAAGTAGAATCCTTTTAAAAACAATGAATTCCAATGGAAGACAGAAAAACAAGAAAGGGAGAACAATAAACAGATGGGACCAACAGAAAACAAATGGCAAGATAGTAGATTTAAATACAACCAAATTAATAATCACATAGTATATAAATGGTCTAAACAACTCAAATGGTAGAGGTTGTCATTATAAAATATATGATAACTACATACTTAAATATATAATAATTTTTTCTTATTACTGAAATCTCTTTAAAAATAGTTTACTGTTTAAATAAAAATAATGATAATGTGTTAGCAGCTTATGATATATGAATCAGTAAAATGTATGATAACAATAGCAGAAAGACCCATAGGGGAGAAGTTGAACATATGGTTCTATGGTAAGGTTCATATACAATATATAAAGTGGTATGATATAACCTAAAGGTAGATTATTATGTTAAAGATATATACTCTAAACCAGTGGTTCTCAATCAGGGGTGATTTTGACCCCTGGAAGACATTTTGGAATGTCTGGAGACATTTTTGGTTTCCACAAGTGAAGAGGGTACTACTGATGTATACTGGGTAGAGGCCAGGAATGCTGCCAAACATTCCAAATGCACAGGATGGTCCCTGAAATGAAGAATTACCTGGACCAAAAAGTCAACAATTTTGAGATTGAGAAAACCTGCTATAAACTCTAAAGCAACCATTGAAATAGAATCTTTCTTGCAGAAATTGACAGGCAGGTCAAAAAATTTACATGGAAATTAAAGGTATGCAGAAAAGCTAAAAGAAAAAAAATTTTTTTAAAGAAGAACAAAGTTGGAAGACTCACACTTCCTGAGTTCACAACTTGCTCCAGAGATTTTGGCAAATCTTGTATTTGATAAAGGTATGTAACCCTAACAAATGGAGAGTAGAAAGACAACCAAACTAAAAATGAGCATGGGATCTAAATAGACATCTCTCCAAAGAAAATATACAAATGGCCAACGAGCAGAAGAAAAAAAAATTCTCTCTGTCCTTAGTCATCAGGGAAATGCAAAATACAAATCAAAACCATGATAAGGGGACTTTTCTGGTGGTTCAGTGGCTAAGACTTCAAGCTCCCAATGCAGGGGGCCTGGGTTCGATTCCTGGTAAGGGAACTAGATCCCACATTCTGCAACTAAGACCCAGAGCAGCTAAATAAATATATATTTTTAAAAAATATGATAAGATGCCACTGCACTCCCAGTGGGATGGCTATAATAAGAAAAAATAATAAAAGTGTTGGCAAGGATATAAAGTAGTTGGAACCCTCATACTTTGTTGGTGGGACTGTAAAATGTGCAACTGCTTTGGAAAACAGTTTGCCAGTTCCTCAAAAAGTTAAACATAAAATTACCATATGACCCAGAATTTTCTCTTCCTCTATATATAGATGGATATAAAAGTTATGACCAACCTAGATAGCATATTCAAAAGCAGAGATATTACTTTGCCGACTAAGGTCCGTCTAGTCAAGGCTATGGTTTTTCCAGTAGTCATGTATGCATGTGAGAGTTGGACTGTAAAGAAGGCTGAGCACCGAAGAATTGATGCTTTTGAACTGTGGTGTTGGAGAAGACTCTTGAGAGTCCCTTGGACTGCAAGGAGATCCAACCGGTCCATTCTGAAGGAGATCGGCCCTGGGATTTCTTTGCTGCCATGATGCTGAAGCTGAAGCTCCAGTACTTTGGCCACCTCATGCGAAGAGTTGACTCATTGGAAAAGACCCTGATGCTGGGAGGGATTGGGGGCAGGAGGAGAAGGGGACGACCGAGGATGAGATGGCTGGATGGCGTCACTGACTCCATGGGCGTGGATCTGGGTGAACTCCAGGAGATGGTGATGGACAGGGAGGCCTGGCTGCTGCAATTCATGGGGTCGCAAAGAGTCGGACAGGACTGAGCGACTGAACTGAACTGAACTGAACTGAACTGATAGATAATTGATACATGGATAGATATTCTCATTCCTATTAAAAGGCACTCTCCATTCCCCTTCCTTCCAGCCCTTGGCAACCACAGATATATTGTATCTTTATGGATTTGCCTATTCTGGATACATCATATAAATGGAATCAAACGTGATCTTTTGCATTTGGCTTTTTTAGCATAATGTTTTGAGATTCATCCATGCTGTGGCATGGATCAGTATTTCATTCTTTTTATGCCTCAATAATATTCCACTGTATAGATATGTTATATTTTGTTTATCCATTCATTAGTTGGTAGACATTGGGGTTATTTTCATTATATATTATTCCAACAATATTATGTAGTTTTCAGTGTGTTAGTCTTACACTTGTTTTGTTAATCTTTTCCTAAGTATTTTATTCTTTTTTATTCTATTATAAATGGAATTGTTTTTTTAATTTCATTTTTTAATTGTTCACCACTAATGCAGAGAAAGACCATCAATTTTTTTTGTGCTGATATTTTATCTTGGAATCTTAGTGAACTTATTCTCTAGCTGTCATAGTCTTTTAATAGATTCTTTGGATTTTCTATATACAAGATGATGTCATCAGTCAGCGGATTGGAGGGGAGGGAAAGGATGTTACCCTCATCCTGCGTCTTACCTGTGAACAAATTTGTTCTGATGCAAGTCAAATACTTTTATGATTCAAGTTATTAATAACTATTTTATGAAGATTATATCATTCTATTCTGAGAAGAAAACATTTTATGGAGCCAGACTTTGAATGCAGATTTAAATTATGGAATTCTCTTTGGTAAAGACAAAGTAGAATAAATCAAGATGGTTTCTTTCTCTCTCTTTCCACCTTGCTTTTTTTCCAAGCCAAAGGTGTTGACAAAATGCCAGAGTAGAGTCAAAGGACTGTCTTTGGAGACCTTAATGTTAAAATTTTGAAAAGTTTTTAGTCTAAAAGTACAAGAACAACCATAAGTAGATGTAGGATTTGACAGGACACTGACAAAATGCAGTGGACAGCTATTCTATCTTCCACTCGTTCACCTTTGGTAAAATCACTTCCGTTTTCCTCAGGAGGATCACCTCTCCCTGACTTTCATTCCAGGCAAGCTGAGTGGTATTGATATCATCCCAAGCTCCAGGGCTGGGCATGTGACTCAAGCCTGGCCAACTAGAAACTCAAGTTTCTCCTTGTGGCCACAGAGGTAGGTTCAGGGATGGACACAGAATCCAATTCAAGCCAATGAGAGACTCAGAATTTTTATTTGAACTATCAGGGAAGAGATGCTACCTTTTCAAAGGGAAAGTGAAAGTGATAAGTTGCTCAGTTGTGCCAGACACTTTGCGACCCCATGGACTGTATAGGCCACCAAGCTCCTCTGTCCATGGGATTCCCCAGGCAAGAATACTGAAGTGGGTAGCCATGCCCTTCTCCAGGGGATCTTCCCTACCCAGGGATCGAACCCGGGTCTCCTAAATTGTGGGCAGATTCTTCACCGTTTGAGCCACCAGGGAAGCCTTTCGAAGGAAAATTAGCCTTTGAGGACATAGGCCTGATAGTGCTGGCAGCCATTGTACATATCTTGATTTGTGGAGCCTAAGAATGAAGCCAACGTGGTGGAAAGCAGTATAGAGAGATGGAGAAAGACTGGTTCCTAATGACATAGAGTTCCAAGACTTGGCTATGCCTGAAACCAAAGTAACCAGGACCTGGACTTTTTAGTTATATGATTCAGTGAATTTCTTTTTATCCTCAAGTCTATTTGAGATTGTTTTTATCATTTGTTTTGTGACTTACAAGCAAAAGAGTTTTAAATGACATACCAAAGGGTACCAGATTAGGAAAGTATGAAGGAGGAAATTGGAAAAGGGAATGAATATTAAAGAACAGAGAAAAGAGTTTCTATCATGGGAAAGCCTACTGCCTCTGACTCCAAAGCTGTGGAGCAGCGTATACATGAAGACAAAATGCCCCGGTCACTGGAGTCAGTTCAGTAGATGGTTCTAGCACTCTACCAGGCTCCCAGGAGTCTATGCTCAGAATCTCAAAATCTTAGTGGCTATGCTAGATGTTTTGTGTTTGACGCTCCAAAAGTAGTCCC
The DNA here is from genome assembly GCA_006408695.1 of Aepyceros melampus. Classification (NCBI taxonomy): domain Eukaryota; kingdom Metazoa; phylum Chordata; class Mammalia; order Artiodactyla; family Bovidae; genus Aepyceros; species Aepyceros melampus. The sequence continues at coordinate 21,901 of SJXQ01011718.1, forward strand.
CCCTCCCCTTTCCACCCTGCTTTCTTCCTTGGGAGACTGACCTGTATGGACCACACCAGAGGGCTTACTTGCCCTCTGACTTTTGGCTAGGTCTGGGCAATGAGAATTACCAGCAGGAGATCAGAAGGAGTAGGTCACCTTGAAATAGCTTAGTTCTCCTTCTCCAGGGGATCTTCCTGACCCAGGGATCGAACCCAGGTCTCCCACATTGGAGGCAGACGCTTTAACCTCTGAGCCACCAGGGAAGTCAGTTCTCCAGCAAGGTCACCACTTCTCTCGAGGTGATCAGCTATACCCTACTCAGTCCTTCTAGGTTTTGGTAACCACCTCCTAACCCCATCCCTTAGGGCCTAGCTTGTACTAGGCTGGGTTATTGTGCTATTCTTTGTGGTTCCCTATGTTGACACATTTATAATTAATCTCTTTGTAAATAAATCCTCTACCAATTATTCTATTTTGTCAACATGCTGTTTATTTCATATTGGAATCCTAACTGATGCTATGGCTAATCAGGGGCCTGCGGAGAAGTATATCTTGAATACAGGGCTGTCAGATTGAGAGCCTACCACATCCTTCTTAAACCTTTTGGATCCCTCTATCGGCTTTTCTTCTTTCCTAGCCTACAACTAAAGAACGGTGTGAAGTAGGCAGGGCTGTTCTGCATTTCAACTCCATTTTCCTTGCCCTTTGCCTCCATCTTCCTAGCCCCCCTCACACCCCTCAGTACATACACAGACACCCAAAATTATTTTCTACCTGGATAAAATCACACTGTAAATCACACTTCTGCATGATTTGGTTAAACTGCTTTATCATGTTTGAAATTAGTAAGGAAAAAGGACTCTAACACAGAACCTAGATGGGGGAAATACATTGGGATCATAGACGTCCCCTCAGTCAAACCATATCTGCCTAGTAGACCTTAGCCCAGGGCAGCTTGCAAAGAAAGGAGTTCCTACTGCAGCAAGAAAGAAGGAGTTACTACTGCAGCCTAGCCTCTGAGTCAAACAAGGGAATGGAAATATTTCTGTCTTTAGCTGCAATCACCACTAGAGATTTGCTCTGAGAGATAGTCTGTGGTCAGATGTGCCCTGAAGTCACTTAACTTGCAGTTTCTCTTTGAATTTCTGTTCCTTTTCCCTGTCTCAAAGTTTCTCGTCGCGTTCTTCTCCTATGCAAACAAACAGAATAATTTATACCATAAACTCAACCTTGATGAAGAAAGGCAGTTTACTCTGACAAAATAGTCATCCAAGAAACTGGAGCATGAATTTTGCAAAAGGAAAAACGCTTAGAAATGGAACAACTTTTAGTTTAATTCTCCTGTGGCCGAATCCCAAGAGTCGGGAAGAAAAGGTGGGAGGGAGAAGAAAAAAAAGTCTTAAACTAATAGGCTGTCAGTTGTCAAGTTTTCCACCCACACGTCTGCCCAATATTCCTGTGGGGAAATCAGTGGTACAGTTTAGAAAGAGGAAATCGTACACTCCTTTTTTATTTTAATTTATTGCTGTCAACATCTCCCCAAGACAATATTAATGTTTTCTACATGAAGATTCCCAGCAAACAGATGCCTAAGAAAGGTAATGTTAGAATAATAATTTCAAGGGCTAAGAAGTAAAAAATCCTAAGTCTAGCATGGACAAAAATCATGAAGGCATTTGGAAGTAGTATTTCTCATTGACAATCAAGTAAAACCGAGTACAGTGCAACAGATGGTATACAATCAAATCCTGATACAGCACCATTTAGGGGACTATTTAAATTAATCCACTGGAAGTTTCTTCAATTGTTAGAATCCAGTTTTAATAAATATAATATCCAGTTCTGTATAATAAAGCTATTTTTAAATGTCCTGGCTGACATCCCCAAGTATCCTACTTCTATTCAATATTGCTTTGAAACTGTGGAAATGATGGATTCCATTGAATGAGAAATACTGTATGACAAAAGATTCATAATTCCTTGTCTGTTTAATAGTCAACGTATTTAACAGGATAATGTATTATGTATAATATATAGCACCAGTTGAATTCCTGTGAAATGTTAACTATTCTAACTCAAATTTGACATATGTTTTAAAATGTTTGGGGTATCTATCATTCATTGATTTTTTAAAAGATGGTACTTCCTGGTAAGCAGCAGCTCAGAGTAGATAGAGCACTGGACCTGGAGTCAGATGCAATGCGGGTTGTTTTCACTAAATGCTCTCTAAGTTCCTTTCCAGATCTACTGTTCTATTATCTGTTAGTACTAAATCTTGAGACTTTGATCATTTGAGCTGATTGTTAGGAGGTTGTCAAGTTGTTATCCTCA
>SJXQ01011718.1:38150-48292 GCA_006408695.1 Aepyceros melampus
CCATTGATCCCTCCAACCTTTTCTGCTCCAAATATCCAAATTTTACTTGGGCTGCTCCTCTAGGTAATCCAGGGTTCACCCCTGAATGCCCCACCCAAGCTTGGATAGACGATTATATCTTGAATAGACAAGATACCCGCAATCCCAACTCTTCAGTCCTTCCACTAAAATACCCCATCAGGTCCTGAGGCCCTTACGCATCAGGGCCTTGCTCACTGCTAGAGTTCATGAAGACAGTGTGGTGTTCTGGCAAAAGAAGGAACTCCAATATTCATCCAACCTGGGTTTGAATCCCAGTCCTACCACTTACTAACTGTCACTTTAGGTAAGTTACTTACCCTCTCTAAGCCTCAGTTTCTGCATCTGTAAAATGGGGACAATAATATTACTATCTCATAGACTTCTGGTCAGTACCCAATAAAATAACATATAGCTCCCATGAATAGAAGTTGCCCAGCTATAAGAGGAAAAGCCCAGAATATAATAACAGGCTGGGTGAATATGTCTGTCACATTGGCATCCAGGCTGGACAGGGTTAGTAAGTGCTTAATTGGCACCTAGTTCTCAAGCAAGGCATGTGGTGGCCTGGGCATTAACATCACTATTTGCCCTTTGCCCAGGGTTAGCCTTCTGAGACCCGCTTCCCAGAGGCCTGGATATGCAGTGTCCCCACTGCCACATCTCCCCTGGACACTCGAACCTTCCTCCCTTGTCCCCACGTATTGGCTTGTGGATTCTTTTCTGCAAGCACAATTTGGGTCAGCTCATCTGGTTAAGTTCCAATGGATGTTTAAGTGTTAACACAGGACTTCCTCTCCCAGAACCACACTTGTATTTCACAAGGCCTGTTTTTCCAGTCCTCTTTAGGCAAGCCAGAGACAGCTGTGCCCCCTTTGGAGCCCCAGTGACTGTCCTGCATTTGTCTGCAGCTTCCAGAATGTCGGAATGTTCCTTGAAAGGTACATTTGTTCCAGTTGAGAGTTGAGAGTTCGAGGGATGGGCAGCGGTGGGGCTGGGAACTGAGAGGGGTGAAGGGAGACGGGTGTTGTTCGGAGCCCCACACCTGCTATTCCCAGTTCCAGGAAGTGGGGCTGGCCGTTTCACCCTGACTGAGCTGAACTAGAAACATTAGCTACAAAGGAGAGAATTCTCAGTTAAAGGGGCCTTTAGAAGGCATGAACGTCGACTTCAGCAATGTAGACTCTTGGCACTGGGGGACTCTTATTTCACCCATAGACTTATCTGCTTTTTCTTCCATGGGTTAACTGAGTTCAGACCAGCAGCTGCTCTTTTCCTGGGATGTGGAGAGTGTGGCGAGTGTGAATTTTACCACAAGCTAAATCTCCTGAGAAGCATCAGCATTAAGAGTTCAAGAGGTGAGTAGGAGGGACCCTGGGAGAGGAGTGCTGGGGAAGCTGTGAGGTAACAGGTGGTGGCTGCATATGGACCGCACTTCTGCCGTGGATCAGGAAATACAGGAGCTTGGGCTTAAACGCTAGAAATGATCCCTTTAACCCATTTCTCTCTAAACACCCTGAAGCCATAGAGCACCCACAACCTGGGGCCAGCGGCAGCCCTAGCTATCCTTCTCTGACATTACAGGGTGAAATGATGAGACTGTACAAACCCTTGGTCAGGTTAGCAAGGACCTGAGTCTCGTATCCTAGGAATAGTCTTCCGCATAATACTTTCGATTTTACCATGTTCATATCTTATCGGAGTCTCAGGCTGCTCCTGTGAGACAGAAAGGGAGATACTGCTTCCCTCGTTTAGCAGGTGAGGAAACTGAGGCTCAGAGAGGATAAATGATGAGCCCAAAGTTACAGATAGAAAATGACAGGGCTGGGGCTTCCATAAAATTTGTGCTTTTTCATCTCATTCTTACTGTCTTTCTGCACTACAAAATGCTGTTGAGCCCAGTGGATTTCAGCTACACAATCATCTGTTCACCACTTGGAGTTTGTTCTGATGAGATCTGCCCATTATTTCCCTAGGCGTTGATCCGGTTACGTGAAGAGCTAAGAGAAGTTTGCAGACAAGCCCACCAACGTGTGGTAAAGGAGTCCTGGATGCCAAGCCGAAAGCAAAGGACACCCGACTGGGGCATTGGGACCACTGGGACTTACTCCAACTCTGACCTGTTCGGGCCAGAGATGTCCTTTTCTCCGGATCCCACAGGTATTCATTCACAATCTGCAGTTTCCGCCACCAGGCACTGTCTGTTTCCTGACTGTGACTATCTTCCTCTTCCTTCTCCTCTTCTTTCTCCTCCTCTTCTTCCTCCTCCTCCTCCAAATCAGGTACCACCATCACCCTAGCCTCCTCTTCTGCTTCTTCCTCTTCATCCGCTAAGTAGTTCTGGTTCACTTCATCCTGATCATCCTGAAACAGTGACAACACACAACCCCTTTTTTTGGAAAAGAAAATTTCCCATGGCACATCCCACCAGCCAAAATAAATGAAAAACAACTCAATATTTGGAGATGCTTCAGATGTCCACTTACCCAGAAACATACCTGTTGTTACAAGAGGCAGATTTCTTTCTTTCTGTTCTCTTGCAGGAAATATTCTTTCTATGACCCATTTTGACCCAATATTCTTTCCATAGAGGTGCAAGTGTTATTCTCAGCTGCAGGCATGTGGGCTGTTCCCCTAGGACTGTTCATGTCATTACTCTGTCCTGGGGCCATGGCTTCCCGTTAACTTTGGCCTGTCAGGGCAGACTGAGCTCAACACTGGAGGATGGAGGAGTTTTAGACACTTGTGTTTGTGATGGCACATTCTCAGTCCATGGCAGCTTTGTCCTAACACTCTGGATGCTTTCAGCTGCTCACCCTCACCATCCTAAGTTGTGGCTAAAAATAGCTTGGAATAGGCATCAGGAGGAAAAGCCAGCTGCTATACCCCTCCTCAAAACTTAGACTGTCTTCCTCACAGAAACAAGAGATTAGGGGTGCAGTTCTTTGCTGCTTCGCTGACTATTGCCCACACTGGAACCTCTGCTTGCCAGAAGCAGGTTGGACAGACCACCTGAGGGCTGGGACAGCAACTGATATTTCCTTCGTCTCCCCACCCCCAAGCCCATACCCTTGGCAGAAATCTGGGCATGTAGGAAATGCTCAGCACATATTTGTTGATTGACTGATTGCAGCCATTACTTGAGATCTGAAACTGTAATCTTCTCCAAGTGGTTCTAAGAAAATTAAACAAAAAAGAGAAAAACCCAGACTTCACCAAATGGTATTTCAAATGCCTCCCAGCCACAGGCTGGCGAGTTGGATCTCTGCTCTTTGTGGGTCTGCCAAGGCTCATTGCAGCAGCAGAAAATGAGGCCACCCTCCCTTCTCTGTGCTGTGTCCAAATCTGAAGAGCGGCAGGGCCTGTGCACCTGTTGGGGGGATGTGTCCAATGATAGAGGCCAGGGGCTCCGTGCCGCCCTCTCCCTGCCTGATTCCTCAAAGGCCATTTAGAGGACACTTAGCTGAAAGGGCTGACGTGGGGGGCGGGGTGGGCCAGAGAGCTAGATTGTTCAGGATCTGTAAAAGTGATACAGAATGACAAGGCTCTACTCTCAGCATTTAGTCTGCCCGGTGCTGTCTAGCTCTTGATTACAAGCACTCTTGAATTGCTCTCTAATTTGTTCAAAGGCACAGTCTTATGTCACGCGTGTGTCAGACCTGACAGGGACCTTGAAGATTCACTTGTCCACATGAGGCCCAGAGAGGCAACAGGATGTAGCCAGAATCACGCAGCTAGTTCAACGATAGAGCAGACAGACTCTGAACCCATGTCTCACAATTTCCCTGACAATGATGTTTCTCCCCTACCACTCTGAGCGCAAGAGCTGAGAGGTGGTTGAGCAGATTGATAGAGCACAGCAATGTGTTAGATTCTGTGTTCCCAAGAGGCTGAAGGTGCTCACAACTGGAGATTTCTAACTCTGACAAGGACTCATGGGGTAAGGCTTAGGAAAATAAACCCCCATCACTCAATGTTGAATGGATTAATACATGTTCTTAAATCTCTTTTACTTGTGTGTGAACACAGGTACCCATTTGACCTCCAGAATTACATTCTGAGCACCTGGGTGGGGATGGGTGGGACGGGGCCATAGTTTCTAACTCCTTGATGGCCCTCCACAGCATGGAGCCTGCAGCTAGGTAACCAGTGGGCACCGAACAAACATCAGTGATAACTGCCTGACTGAAACTCCTGAACCATGCCCTCGCCTAGGTGCTCATCGGACTATAGTGGGTAGTCAGTCATCCTGGCCTCCAGAGAATCTGATGTAACTGAAAATCTTGGAGAATTTGAAGCATAACATTTCAAGGTGAAGGAGTTTCTATTCCCTTTATATTTTCGGGAAAATCTCCTTTTCTCTCCTAGTCGCCTGTTTTGCCTGCCTTCCACCCCTGCTCCACAGAGGAGGCAGCTGGCTTTGGCCTCTGCCTGATCTTATTTGTAGATATGAGCTCTCACGATAATCCCATTAAAGATGGCTTGTCATTAAAGCTTTACCCTCCTGGGAAGAATTAACCTTCTCAGAGCTAATTTCCCCACAGCTCTCACACTGCCTGGGCTTCAGGAACCACAAGTATCTTTTCCTCTTGCCCCAGCTTCCAGGTATAGGAGAACCTCACACTGTACAAGAGGGGCGCTTTGGGGGCAGCTCAGTGTTTCATGGAACCCAGTAGGGAATCCTTTTGTAATGAGAGGGCCTGTTTTTGTCTGTTTCCTAAAGTGGCACTGACCTCCTGTGATAGTGTGTGTGAGTGTGCAGAGATGGAAGAGTGGGTGTGTGCTGGGGCCGTGGTGTTGCCCTAAAAGGAAAGCGTCTGAAGGGCAGAACATGGCTCCATTTTGAGCACTCTAAATATATAAACATATAAACAAATGCATAAACAAACAGTATGACCCGGAAGATAAATTTGTGCCCTGCATTGAGTGACACCTTGTAAACATTCGAATGGTTGATTAATGTTGAAAGAGACATTAGCACACAATTATTCACTGCATCAAATCCTCTCTTTGTAAACGTGATCAAGTGTTCCCGATAAAGCAAGATCCCCTGATGCATTTAAAATCCAAAACGAGGGACAGATAATTAAACTTGTACACAACACTTTAGCAGCATTATAGAGAAAAGAATCCAAATAAGGAATGATTTTATATGCCCTACAGACTGTGACTGCTCTGAGAACTGGAAGGGACTTTGGGGAACGTCAAAAGAGAGATTCTACAAACCGTGGCTAGAAAGTTATGAGAAGCCCTCCACAGGTTGGTATGGGGTTAGAATTTGTGTCTTCCTCTGCCGGCTGTTGAGAGTCTCCAGTTAGCTCCTTGGTTGGGGAGTGGCTATTCCCCAAGAAAAATGGATTAAGCTTTGTTTCTTCCTGAGGCTCGGATCACGGCCCTCTCTGGGGGAGATTTCAGAATATACTTCCCAGCAAAAAAAAACACTGCATGTGGCATATACTCATGATTTCTAGCAAAGTAAATGCAAGGAAACTTTGGGTTAAAAATTTTTTTTAATGCACCCTGGAGATAAATGGTGACATTGAAGGTGGGGTGTGTGAGTGCTGGGCAGGGTGGGGTGGCAGGCAGGAAGGCCACGGGTGCTGGAGGGTTAGGGAGTTGCATGCTGCAGATATGGAAAAGCATAGGATGAGAAGTGAGGAAGCCTGCATTCTCGCTTTGGCTTCTCCAGTAAATGGCCAGTACCTCCCAATCCCTGAGCCACAGCAGTCTCCTTTACGTGATGAGGGATTCTAGAGAAACGATGTCTAGGACTACTCCCAGCTTCTATCTAGTATTCCAGGATTTTAGCTATAGCTTGGAATTTCAGCTTTAGAAAAAGAGTAGCTGGGTTCCTCAGAAGCTCCCACCCAAAGGGACTTAGACAACTGGGTAGGCAAATGCCTTTCATTTCCTCTTTCCCTTCCCTTCTCTCTTGGCTCCATTTCTTGCTATTGGAATGAAACCTCTACTCCCAGACTCCAAAAGGTCTGTTCAAATTTTAGACTCCCACGAAAACACTGTAGAAGCCCCCTCATTCTCTGGCATCTCCCCTGTCCCTTATCTTTGTTGCACAGGAGAAGGGCTTCCTCCTTCAGTCTAGCCATGCAGGGTGCAATGGGGTCCCGGGAGTCACTGCTCATGCTTGAAACCCTGGGCTTCCTTAAACTTCACTGTTCCTGCCCATCTTAAAGAGAAGCAGCCGTGAGTCATGACCTACACACCCCCCACCCACCCCATTCTAAAGGGACAGCAAAAATATTCTGCTTCCCAGGACTCACAAGTCTGTAGCGATAACCGTAAGGCAAGGCTGGAGCCCTTCTGGACCGGAGCTGCCTTCTCATGGCTGTGCAGTGGGCAGAGGCGTGGCAGAGGCAGGCGAGTAGGGGAGAGCTCCGGAGTTGGGTGGGAGTTGGGGGTGAGGGGAGTTGGCCAAGAATAACTTTCTTTTTTCATAAGGCTGATCTCATGCAAAAGGATCTAAGGTGTCAGGAAAGATTCCCTTTGCTCTCCCTACCTCCCCCACCCCACACTAAGCCACCTATAATATTCCTTATTTGTGTCAATCAACCAGCTCCTTAAATATGGATTATGCATTTTAGAGGCCAGGCTCCTGCTTGGCCCCTCCCCCTGACCAAAGAGGGCCTTGGATATAAAGAAACCTTTTTTTCTCTCCCACATGTCAGAATGGCCCCATCAGCACTGCCCCTCACACACACACCCCTTGGAATCCTGGCCAAATTTCTGTAGTGGTTGAGATCTATATTTATCCCTTAGCATCAGGGCAGGGAACAAGCCAGAACTTTGCAGTGTCAGTTTCCCAGACATATATAACTCTTGAAGCCAATGTGGGATCCACCAAAAGAAAAATTAGTAGAAAAAGCCAAGAACATTGTATAGCAGTTTTTGTCTGTTTGGTTCACCCCACTGGAGCCTGGGTAGCTAAAAGGCCTAGGAGGAATATATGATCCTTCACAAATCCCCTCCCTCTCCCATCACACCCAGGTGACTGGGAATGTTGCAGGCATTGAGATTCTGGGCATATTGATAACCAGGAAAATCAGCTCAACCACTTAGAAAGATCAATTCATTCATAATGCCAAACCTAGGCTGTTCCGATGAAGACAGCTTCAGTAGTGGCTAATTTAAAATAAAGACTCCATTTACTAGAACGTTACTACTCAAGATTCCTCTTTAACAGAATCTCCTCTGATACCCTCATTTGACGAGAAAGAGAACACTGACAAAGAAAAAAGAAACTCATTCCTCTTTTGGGATTTCAATGAAAGCAAAATATATTCCAGGGGTTACCCTAGTCTCAGTAGACATTGAGCTTTACCTCTTATGCTTTCTCCACTTGAACTTGGTGTGTGATCCCTGATGTTAAGTATATGAGAAACTTGAAGCTCTTGGAAGCCTTAAAACCAAACAAAGGATAGATACATTGGTCTTGTCTTACTAAGGCAGAAAAAAAGTGTACAGTTATGTTAGCAAGATTTAAAAAATCAGGAGTAGGGAGTAGCATTATTTACAGTAGCCAAGGTACAGAAAGAGCCTGAGTGCCCTGTCAACAGATGAATGGACGAGGAAAGTGTGGTGTATATACACATATATGATGGAATATTTCTCAGCCATGAGAAAGAAGGAAATTCTGCCATTAATAACAACATGGATGGACCTTGAGGGCATTGTGCCAAGTGAAATAAGTCAGACTGAGAAAGACAAACACTGTATGATCTCACTTATATGTGGAATCAAAAAATGCCAAATTCATAGAAATAGACAGTAGGATGATAGTTACCTGAGGCTAGGGAGACATGGGGGAATTGGGGAGATGTTGGTCAAAGGGTATAAACTTCTAGTTTTGAAATGAATAAGCTCTGGAAATCTAATGTGGGGCATGGTAACCGTGATTAGTAGTACTGTGTTATATACTTGAAAGCTGCTAAGAGAGTAGATCTTCCATGTTCTCATCATAAAAAAGCAATAGTAATTATGTGATATGCTAGAGGTATTAGCTTGCCCTATGGTGGTAATCATTTTGTAATATATATGTGTATCATGGATAAAATCATATTTTACACCTTAAACTTACATAATGTTGTATGTCAATTATATCTGAATAAAGCTGAGAGGAAAAAAACCCACAGTAGGAGACAAAAGAGGGTTTGGATTAATGTGAACTCAGGTAACAAAATGTTCCATTCTCCAGAATCTCTCATTCCCTAGCATTCTGGGTGATTTGGGGTTTGCTATATACTTAAGATACTTGCAATGTACTTAGCCCAGGCTGCCTTCTGGAATGCCAGCTGTTGGGTGGGGTACAATAACAAAACCCCATAGGATCTCAAAGACAGAAATCTGTCTGAGCTCACACTCCGAAGACTAAAGGAGAAACCATTTCTGCCAATTTTGGGGAAAAAAGCAATCTGCTTAACAGGACAGCGGCTGGAGCCAGAAGTGACCAATGGAGCTGCAAATGAAGCAGGGGCTGCAGAGGCGAGAGAGGAGGGAGAAAGGGAGAGGCTTTGAATTTGAGACCGAGTTCAGAGGCAAATGGTTCAAGTCAGTCCTTGTGACAGATGTTAGCAGCTGCTTCTGTAAGCCCTTTTTCCTGCTTGCCTGCCTCAGTCAAACCACATGGTTGCTGACGGGGAACAGAAACAATCTTATGGACCTGGTCCTCCTGTTCCCAGGAAGGAAGAGAAGGTAGCACTTTTGAGAGATTGTTTCCTTTGGCCACGAGAGAGGCTAGTTTATGGCATCTGTTCTTGTGAGCTATTTACACAGTTGGGTGGGGTTGGGGGGTGGGGTGTGTCCCTGCCTGGAGTTTGGCTAAGTCCTCGGGGAGACTCTAGAAGGTCATGTGCAGTGGCATTATGAGTACTGCCTAGAACCCCAGTCTCTCCCATGACCTTGAGGACTCTGAAGTCACGGGTGAGGGAACTCCAGGCTGGCCGAGGAGCTGAGGCTGCCATGAATGCTACCCAGCATAGGGTGTCAACTTCAAAATTCGTGGAGGAGGGGGACTCATTCGAGACTGCAAAGATCAGGGAAGGCTTCCCAGAATAGGCGGGGTTTGGGCTGGACCTTGAAGGGCAGTCCTTCAAGCTGGAATGGCTACTGCTCAACTTTGATGATGCCAGTATGGTCCTGGGTGCCCAAAGTTCCCCCTCCCGAACAACTAGCCTCTGAGTAGTGGCCAGCAGGCGTGGCCAGCGGGCTCACTGGCTAAGGCCAAAGGGTTTCTTTGACCTGAATGGTCCAGATAATGGCCCCGGATCCTTATTTCGCTGGGTTCCAGGAAGAACCCTTAGCGCATCACATTCCTGAGCAGTTCCCATCTGTCGAGTACAGTTATACAGTGAGAGATGCTTTCATTTCGAGGGACTGAGGGCCCTAAGTTGGTGACTGTATCAGCCTAGACCCCTGGGGGAGAAATGAAGGCTTGGGAAATAGTGAGGTCCTGTGGAGTTTCAAGCCTATTTCCAGTGGCTAAAAGGCACTAATGAGTATAATGCAGGCAAGAGACGTTGGTTCAAACAAACAACTAATTGGAATTAAGAGAAGAAGTGTGCAGAGGCCCCTAATGAATGGATATGCTAATTGGTCTTCTTTGCTAGCCCCTTGGGCTTTGGCTGTGACATAGACTAGCCTATTAGACGCCTGCTCTGTAATAGCTGCTGAATGCTGGGGCCCTTTATTGCCATGGTAACATTGATGTCGAGAGTCTAGCTGAGCCCCGGATCTCTTAATTTACTACTCAGGCGGCTACAATTCTTTGGGTTTTATTATTCTTCGTGCCCCGGGTGCCAGAGTGGCAGTGAATCATGCTTATTCATCCTCTGCACCGCCCACGGTGTCTTTGAATAAGTCAGGGTGTCTCTTACTGTGGGTGATGAGCAGATTATTAAGTTCGAGCCTATTTCTGCCTTAGCTGCACTAGTGCCTCTCAGAAACCAATGTACCTCTCTAACCACTTGCTTCCTTGCTGTGTCACCTGGCTTTTGGCAAGCTGAGTGATGGCACTGCAGTGGGCCCACAGCGGCCCAGCCTCCCAGGAGCTCTGTGCTTGCTTGCCGGGTGGGGTGGGGTGGGGGTGGGGGCAGCAGAGCAATACAGGTGGG
>SJXQ01011718.1:48481-82887 GCA_006408695.1 Aepyceros melampus
AGAGCAATACAGGTGGGACAGCAGCAGCTGGGAGAGTGATCCTTGCAGACCCATGCCATCCAAAGGGGGCAGTCCGAGGGGGAGGAGGGTCACTGCAGAGAAGATCCAGTCTGGGCACTGTGGTGCTGGAGGTTTCAATCTCTCTAGGGTTGGGGGACAAGCCTGTTTAGAAAAGGCGATCCCTTATTCTGAGTGACTCCAGAGGAAGGGAGCAGCCCCCTAAAGCCAGGAGTTACTAGGAGGATGGATTTTGCTTTATTTGAGAGAGATCATTGTGGGAAGAACAATGCTGGTCACAGGCACCAGCTGCCTCTGAAGCTTTTGCATAACTTTATCTGCATTGTTGTTGTTTAGGCCCTCAGTCGAGTCTGACTCTGTAGCTCTCCACGCTCCTCTGCCCATGGCATTCTCCAGGCAAGAATGCTGGAGTGGGTTGCCTCTTCCTTCTCCAGGGGATCTTCCTGACCCAGGAATTGAACCCAGGTCTCCTGCCTTGCAGGCAGGCAGATTCTTTACCTCTCAGCCACCATGGAAGTCCCAACTTGTCATTGGAGCTGTCCAAACTTTGGTCTCTGAGTAAGAGCTGTTCTGAGCATTGCGGCCAGAGGTTGAAGAGTAGGATGGAAGGTTTGCTGGATGACCTCTTAGGACTCCTCCAACTATGGAATCTTTTGTGTCTATATATGACGTTGTTTAATTTGTCAGGACATATGCTAAACTTGGATGATACTTTATATGTATGTGTGCTTGCTTTAACAGTACATGTGCTAAAATTGGGATGATATTCTATATGTGTTTGTCTGTGTCTATCTCCAGCCAGAGATGAAACTTTGCAACAGGTGCAGAAATATTTTCCTGACACCCCTGTCACTAAGAAACAGGCAACCTGAAGCTAAAGATAAAGCATTCAAATAACCCCCCTCCCCAATTACAAATGACTCTTACTAGCAGGAGAGAGTCTTGGTTTCTGTGGTTTTGTTTGTTTTCTTTTTTTCATTTCATTGCAGCATTTGACTGGGCATCTCATGGGAAAATTGGCAGACTAGAGAAAACTGCAAGGCTACACAAATTTGGAGCACCTTTACAAGATTTTTTTAAATTGTTGTTGTTGTTCCTGTTTATTGGGAATGGAGGGTGTAGGGTGAGAGTGAGAGGTTTTCTTGACCTAACTAGAATCTAAGAGGTAGCATTTTCCCCTGTGACAGGCTGGACAGAGCACTGTAAACCTAAAGGCAATCAATCAAGTGTGCAAAGCACAGAAAGGGGCTGTTAAGCAACACCGGTCTTTTCCACCAAAGCCTGCAAGCCTGTTGATTATCAAGCAGCAGCCTTTCCCCACACAAAGGACAATGATATTAATCCAACCTGAACCCACTCTGGATTCAGCAAGCACCAGTCAGAAATCACAGTGGCTCTCAGCTGCCTCTTAAATCAAAATCAAATTCATAAGCAAGAGCTTAAGGTCCCTCCATCAACAACCCTGTTCGGTTACTCACTTGCTGCAAGACCACAGGAATGCCAATTGATCTTGCTGTTCTCCATCTTGAAAGACAGTAAGTCCAATGTCCCTGCTTCCTCATGCTTAGAAATGCTGTGGGCCTAGAACTCTTCAGAGGAAAATGGAAAGAGAATTCTGAAGTCGGTGGGATTCTTGCTCATTAGGGAGTAGAACTGAGTGTTTAAAAGCATATGCTTTTTAACTGGTACTGGATTTGAATCCAGTTCCCACTTTTTTTTTCTACTATGTTTTAATTTATTAATTGAAGGATAATTGCTTTACAAAACAGTTCCCACTTTTAATAGCTGTGTAACCTTGGGAAAGTTGGCTCCCTTCTCTGAGCCTCATTTTTCTCATCTGTAAAGTACCTCATTGGCATAGAATCGAAAGATGTAATTTACATACAGTGCTTGGCTTAGTTCACCCCACTATTATTATTATTATTATTATTGATAATGATAACACAAATCAAACAGACAAAAATACCTTGTCCATTTTCAAGGACTCTTCCTCACAAGGCCAGTGACCTGAGTAAGGGGAGCAAGCCCCTTGGGTTGTAGGCAGTGCCCCCATCTGGTTTACCAATGTCTCTCAAGCTAAGAATTTGGAGCCAGACAAGAGGGAGATGGTCTTTGGAGGTGGAGTGAGAGGTGAAAGGTGAAGGCTGACATGCTAAGCCTGAGGTATTTTGGAGGCAGATCAGGCCTTGGAGGACCCTCATTCACATCAATCACACCATGGAAAACAGTGGTTCAAACTTCAGTGAACTCAGGAATCACCATAAGAGCTCGTGAAATATGCTTATTCCCGATTACTCCACAGATTACTTATTAATTGCAAAGGAAACATATACCTTTTCAAAGAAGAATTCTAGAAGAGACCACCTTAAATAAGGGATCAAATTTAGCATCACCAACAACAGGGCAATGGCATATGAACCTCCTGATGTGACACGCTGGGAAGTAAACAGCATTACTCCTGTAGTATTCTTGCCGGAGATGTTTAATACGAATCTAATCATGAGGAAACAATCAGACAAATCCAGACAGTAAACAAGACAGCCAACCTGGACTCTTTAAAAATATCAGTATCATTAAGGAAAAAAGCCAAATGTACTGTTCTAGAATCTAGATTAGCAGAAACTGAAAAGACAGTAAAACGAACTCCATGATTCTTGATTGAATTACAAATAGCTAGGATGTTTGGGAGATAATTTGAGAAATTTTGATATGAGTCAATATTGAATAATGCTATTTTGTCAATGTTACATTTCTTGAATGTGATAATGGTATTATTATTTTGCAAGGGAATGAGAGAATGCTCTTGTTCATGAGAGATACATGCTTAAATTAGATGCAATTTTAGATGCAAAACTTTAGGTGCAAAGTGGCATGATACTTGCAATTAAATTTCAAATGTTGTAGCTGAATACATACAAATACATACATGTTTTTATGTGTGTATATGTGTGTATATAGAGAGAGCATATATGCAAATCTAAAATGTTACTGTCCTGGTTAATTTCCAGGAAGGATATGCTGTTATACATCATAGTTTACTTTCAGATTTTCCAAATAAAAAGTTGGGGACAAAACATAAACCCTTTCCTACAATTCCATCCTTCCCAGATATGCCTTCTCATATCCCCAATGTCCCTTGAACCCAAGTTCTTAGATGCCTAGTATCCTCTACTCCATAACACCAGGAGATAGTTGCAGTTAAGAAGACATGAAATCAGGGAAAGCATCATGAAGGCAGCTACACCTGAGCTTGGCCTCCAGGATTGGAGCAGGATTTTGCTAAACAGAGAGCAGGAGAAGAACTTTCCAGAAGGAGATGATTACTTGAATGAAGCTTGAAGAATATAGAACAGAGGTCCTCAACTTTAGTGGACACAGAGTTATATGAGGAGCTTTTACCTATGCAGACTCTCTGGTCCCAACTCCAAAATTCTCAATCTGTAAGATTGAAATAGAGCCCACAAATTTGAATTAAAACACTAAGATGGGTCTCCTGCAGGGGTCTGAGGACCATGATTTGGGAAAGACTGGCATGGGCAGCTGCCTATTCCACACGCACCCACAGAACTGGCCCTGTCTCTCTTGTGTTCAGTCGAATCTCTCATAGGTGGATTGTCACCAAGGGTGATGTAAACCTTCAGGGGAAATCCTCTTTACTAGACCTGTCAGTCGTGGTGCCTGCCGTGTCCATTACTGTGCTCACTGCCTCCTGGTCAGGAAAGCAAATCCAGCTAGTTGTGGCCTGGGGTGACCTTGACTGTGGCAGGAATGGGCCCCACAATTTGGTGACAGATAAGCGTGTATGTGCATGTTAAGTGGCTTCAGTCGTGTCCAACTCTTTGAGACTCTGTGGACTGTAGCCCGCTGGGCTCCTCTGTTCATGGGATTCTCCAGGCAAGAATACTGGAGTGGGTAGCCATGACCTCCTCCAGGGGATCTTCCCGACCCAGGGATCGAACTCACACCTCTTATGTCTCCTGCATTGCAGGCAGGTTCTTTACTATTAGTGCCACCTGGGTAGCTAGGCACTGCTGCTGCTGCTGCTGCTGCTAAGTCGCTTCAGTCGTGTCGACTGTGCAACCCCATAGATGGCAGCCCACCAGGCTCTTCTGTCCATGGGATTTTCCAGGCAAGAGTACTGGAGTGGGGTGCCATTGCCTTCTCCGAGCCAGGCACTGTTCTGTTCAATAGGATTGACAGTAACAAGCCAAGGCAGTCAGACCAGCAACCTGTGGCACTGTTCCTATAGACTATGGAGGGAGAATTTCCCAGTCCCTGGCAAGAGGAGACTAGAACAGACTTCCAGAGGGAATCAGGGACGTTGTATAATAACATGATGCTGATGACTAAGCCACTTTGGAATCTAGTAGTTCTCTATGCTGTGTGTATCTTCACCATAATCTTTTCTCAAGGTCTCCTAAGTAGACCTCTGTTATCTAAGATAAAAGAAGTAAATTAATGTGCCTTCTCTGAGGTTTCCAGTTCTTGGAGAATTGCTAATGCCCACACTAGCAAGAAGGAAACTGTCTCTACGGCATGTTGCTGTTCACCTGAGGAGCCTGCAGGACTGAAATAAACAAATTGTTTCCTTGTCTCTGGCCTCTTTACAGACCTACAACTCAAGAAGAGAAACCCTGAGCCCACATGCTGGAGACTCTCCTTATCTTACAGATGCCTGCATCCCAAATGCCTCTCTTTCTTGTCCCCAGTCGTCCATGCTTGGTTCAGGATGATGGCAATTCCAAGTTGTGTAGCCCTTTTCTGAACTGTTTGCTTCCCACCAACCCTGGCTCTAACCCAAGCAAAGCCCAGCTTGGTAAATCCACGCCCAGAAGTCAAGGAAGTGAAACAATCCTCCTCTGTTCAGATAAAAGCAACAGCTGCTAGAGGGGGTCAGGCAGGGGATAGCTGAAGGCTGTGGGAGGTTTTGTCTACTACTCCACCAGCGGGCCGTTCGGCTGGGAGGACCCGTTATCTGGCTGGACTCTTAGGCCCAAAGACACCTATATGTAGATTTTGCGTGCAGATAATTCATGCAAAAGAAGAATTCATGGTCCAGTCAGACTTTAGGACTCCCAGTCCCCAGCTCTGTCAGTGCACCAGTCCTTACATCACCCTTCTACCCTGTCTCTGTGGAAGGAAGCATGACATGTCTAGGCATGGCCCTCTCTTCTGGTAGGATGACAGAAGCTGTCAAATGGAAGAATCCTCATCCTACCCTTCGTCCTACTCTTCTACCTCCTGGAAACTAGGACACCAGCCTCTGAACTCACTAAATATGCAAGGCATAGAAAGGGATGCTAGCCCCAGATCTGCTACGAGTGCACAGCAGAATGCTGAACTACTTAGTCACTTAAACTTTTTGGACCGATTTCCTCAAAGGGCTCTTGTGAGGATGGCATATGATCATTCTGGTGCAAAAGCTAGACAAATCATCAGGTCTTCTGGTAGACCATTCCTCTGGGGACATGATCAGGGGAATGACCTCACTGCTCCCCAGCCTCTGATTTCCCCTCTCCCCAACCCTGTGCTGGCAGCTGTAGCTCTAACTTTAGTGAATACAGAGAATGATGGCCTGGCGTGCCAACACTGTTGAAGATCAAAAGAGTTTGTAGGTAATAAGAGCAAAAGACCTATATGAACAAAAGGGATATTTGGGACTCCTGAGATTAGGAATGTCTACTGAAACCACTTTAATACAATTATTTCAGGGGTTCAAAACATATGGAAAATGGGATCTTGAGGTGCCACCATTGTATACCCTCTGAACTGCTACTTAGATGGCCCAGCAAGGATATAGGAAGCCCAGGACCTTGTGATGTAAAGTTTGGCAAGTAGCCTCCAAAGCGCTAAACCTAGCTGGTTACTATTTAATTTTATTAAAATGTGAATGTTAATTTACCTTCTTTTTAAAAAGTTATTTATTTATTTATTTTTGGCTGTGCTGGGTCTTTGTTGCTGGGAGGGCTTTCTCTAGTTGCAGCGAGTGGGGACTACTCTCTTGTTGCAATGCATGAGCTTCTCATCATGGTGGCTTCTCTTGTTGCAAACCACAGGCCCTAGAGTTTGTGGGCTTTAGTAGTTACAGCACTCGGGCTCAACAGTTGTGGCTTGAGGCTCAGTTGCTCTGAGGCATGTGGGATCTTTCTGGGCCAGGGATCGAACCCATGTCCCCTGCATTGCAAGGTTTCTTAACCACTGGGCCACGAGGGAAGCCCTAGTTGGTTATTTAAGAAGTATCTAAGTTGTTCCAGTTGTTGTGTCCTCTGGGAATTTTTGTTCATTGAGGTGAATATGCCTGACAAAAGCCTGACTATCATAAGAACCATAACCGTGGGCAAATAGTATGATTAAGAAGATGGGATGATAGATGAAGGACTCCCATTCACCAGGGAGACAGAGACATTAAATAATAACCAGCTAGGTTTAGCGCTTTGGAGGATACTTGCCAAACTTTACATCACAAGGTCCTGGGGTTCCTATATCCTTGCTGGGCCGTCTAAGTAGTAGTTCACAGACAATTATAATCAGATATTTTAAACCTCTTTGCTTCACCGAACAATCCAATCATCCAATTTGAAAAGTAAAGTCGGATTTAACGACACAAAGGTATGGGGGAAGGAAGGGCAGGGAGAAATGACATCATATGATGTAGCAACTAGCCCATGCTGCTCAGGAAGCAGCAGCATCCTGGGAAAAGAGTGTGGGCTCTGGAGTCAAGTATGGGTACCATTCCCATTTTTAACCCTTCACTTGTGTGACCATCAGGACCTGTGATGGTTCTGAGATTTTACCTTACTTGCAAGCTACCAACTTAGCCTGCCACATCTTTTCATGAATGCTGGCAGAAGATATGAGACTGGGGTCAGCCAGAGTAGTGGCCAGAGTATAAGCATTTTCTTGTGTCAGTTCCCTTTGCCCTCAAAGTCTCAGAGGAGCTACTCAAAAAGGGCCAGTTGACACTTGCACATGCTGTGAGTTGTGTTACAGGAGAGCAACAGTGACCTTAAAGAGTCTGAATCTTTTAGGGTGAGAAGTAGGTTTGCCTTTCCACTGGCCCAGAGGGAGACACTGGAGCTTCCAAAGCTGTTTACTGTACAAATATCCTGAAAAAAATAGTCCCGTACAGAGTCAGTGCTGTCTCTGTTCATAGGATGTGCAGAAACAGGAGAGATCCATGAGCAATTGTCTCATAATAACGATCATCAACAAATTATTGAACCTCTTTGAATCTCTTTTTCATCTATAAAATGTAAAACTGTCATATTGCCTATCTCGAGGAGTCATGAAGATTAAATGAGTTCATACATGTTAAAGCACCAGATGCCTAGGAGATGCTCAACAAATGTTCAGTTCAGTTCAGTGCAGTCGCTCAGTCGTGTCCGACTCTTTGCGACCCCATGAATCGCAGCACGCCAGGCCTCCCTGTCCATCACCAACTCCCGGAGTTCACTCAGACTCACGTCCATTGAGTCTGTGATGCCATCCAGCCATCTCATCCTCTGTCGTACCTTTCTCCTCCTGCCCCCAATCCCTCCCAGCATCAGGGTCTTTTCCAATGAGTCAACTCTTCGCATAAGGTGCCCAAAGTACTGGAGCTTCAGTTTTAGCATCATTCCTTCCAAAGAAATCCCAGGGTTGATCTCCTTCAGAATGGACTGGTTGGATCTCCTTGCAGTCCAAGGGACTCTCAAGAGTCTTCTCCAACACCACAGTTCAAAAGCATCAATTCTTCTGCGCTCAGCCTTCTTCACAGTCCAACTCTCACATCCATACATGACCACAGGAAAAACCATAGCCTTGACTAGACGGACCTTAGTCGGCAAAGTAATGTCTCTGCTTTTGAATATACTATCTAGGTTGGTCATAACTTTTCTTCCAAGGAGTAAGCGCCTTTTAATTTCATGGCTGCAGTCACCATCTGCAGTGATTTTGGAGCCCAAAAAAACAAAGTCTGACACTGTTTCTACTGTTTCCCCATCTATTTCCCATGAAGTGATGGGGCCAGATGCCATGATCTTCGTTTTCTGAATGTTGAGCTTTAAGCCAACTTTTCCACTCTCCTCTTTCACTTTCAACAAGAGGCTTTTTAGCTCCTCCTCACTTTCTGCCATAAGGGTGGTGTCATCTGCATATCTGAGATTATTGATATTTCTCCCAGCAATCTTGATTCCAGCTTGTGTTTCTTCCAGTCCAGCATTTCTCATGATGTACTCTGCATATAAGTTAAATAAGCAGGGTGACAATATACAGCCTTGACGTACTCCTTTTCCTATTTGGAACCAGTCTGTTGTTCCATGTCCAGTTCTAACTGTTGCTTCCTGACCTGCATACAGATTTCTCAAGAGGCAGGTCAGGTGGTCTGGTATTCCCATCTCTTTCAGAATTTTCCACAGTTTACTGTGATCCACACAGTCAAAGGCTTTGGCATAGTCAATAAAGCAGAAATAGATGTTTTTCTGGAACTCTCTTGCTTTTTCCATGATCCAGCGGATGTTGGCAATTTGATCTCTGGTTCCTCTGCCTTTTCTAAAACCAGCTTGAACATCAGGGAGTTCACGGTTCACATATTGCTGAAGTCTGGCTTGGAGAATTTTGAGCATTACTTTACTAGCATGTGAGATGAGTGCAATTGTGCGGTAGTTGGAGCATTCTTTGGCATTGCCTTTCTTTGGAATTGGGATGAAAACTGACCTTTTCCAGTCCTGTGGCCACTGCTGAGTTTTCCAGATTTGCTGGCAAATTGAGTGCAGCACTTTCACAGCATCATCTTTCAGGATTTGAAACAGCTCAACGGGAATTCCATCACCTCCACTAGCTTTGTTCGTAGTGATGCTTTCTAAGGCCCACTTGACTTCACATTCCAAGATGTCTGGCTCTAGATTAGTCAACACATCATCATGATTATCTGGGTCATGAAGATCTTTTTTGTACAGTTCTTCCGTGTATTCTTGCCACCTCTTCTTAATATCTTCTGCTTCTGTTAGGTCCAGACCATTTCTGTCCTTTATCGAGCCCATCCTTGCATGAAATGTTCTCTTGGTATCTCTAATTTTCTTGAAGAGATCTCTAGTCTTTCCCATTCTGTTCTTTTCCTCTATTTCTTTACATTGATTGCTGAAGAAGGCTTTCTTATCTCTTCTTGCTATTCTTTGGAACTCTGCATTCAGATGCTTATATCTTTCCTTTTCTCCTTTGCTTTTTGCTTCTCTTCTTTTCACAGCTATTTGTAAGGCCTCCCCAGACAGCCATTTTGCCTTTTTGCATTTCTTTTCCATGGGGATGGTCTTGATCCCTATCTCCTGTACAATGTCACGAACCTCATTCCATAGTTCATCAGGCACTCTATCTATCAGATCTAGACCTTTAAATCTATTCCTCACTTCCACTGTATAATCATAAGGGATTTGATTTAGGTCATACCTGAATGGTCTAGTGGTGTTGCCCACTTTCTTCAATTTAAGTCTGAATTTGGCAATCAGGAGTTCATGATCTGAGCCACAGTCAGCTCCCGGTCTTGTCTTTGTTGACTGTATAGAGCTTCTCCATCTTTGGCTGCAAAGAATATAATCAATCTGATTTCGGTGTTGACCATCTGGTGATGTCCATGTGTAGAGTCTTCTCTTGTGTTGTTGGAAGAGGGTGTTTGCTATGACCAGTGCATTTTCTTGGCAAAACTCTATTAGTCTTTGCCCTGCTTCATTCCGCATTCCAAGGCCAAATTTGCCTGTTACTCCAGGTGTTTCTTGACTTCCTACTTTTGCATTCCAGTCCCCTATAATGAAAAGGACATCTTTTTTGGGTGTTAGTTCTAAAAGGTCTTGTAGGTCTTCATATAACCATAAAACTTCAGCTTCTTCAGCATTACTGGTTGGGGCATAGACTTGGATTACTGTGATATTGAATGGTTTGCCTTGGAGATGAACAGAGATCATTCTGTCGTTTTTGAGATTGCATCCAAGTACTGCATTTCGGACTCTTTTGTTGACCATGATGGCTACTCCATTTCTCCTGAGGAATTCCTGCCTGCAGTAGTAGATATAATGGTCATCTGAGTTAAATTCACCCATTCCAGTCCATTTTAGTTCGCTGATTCCTGGAATGTTGACGTTCACTCTTGCCATCTCCTGTTTGACCACTTCCAATTTGCCTTGATTCCTGGACCTGACATTCCAGGTTCCTATGCAATATTGCTCTTTACAGCATTGGACCTTGCTTCTATTACCAGTCACATCCACAGCTGGGTATTGTTTTTGCTTTGGCTCCATCCCTTTATTCTTTCTGGAGTTATTTCTCCACTGATCTCCAGTAGCATATTGGGCACCTACTGACCTGGGGAGTTCCTCTTTTGGTATCCTATCATTTTGCCTTTTCATACTGTTCATGGGGTTCTCAAGGCAAGAATACTGAAGTGGCTTGCCATTCCCTTCTCCAGTGGACCACATTCTGTCAGACCTCTCCACCATGACCCGCCCATCTTGGATGGCCCCATGGGTATGACTTAGTTTCATTGAGTTAGACAAGACTGTGGTCCCAGTGTGATTAGACTGACTAGTTTTCTGTGATTATGGTTTCAGTGTGTCTGCCCTCTGATGCCCTCTTGCAACACTTACCCTCTTACTTGGGTTTCTCTTACCTTGGACGTGGGATGTCTCTTCATGGCTGCTCCAGCAAAGTGCAGCCGCTGCTCCTTACCTTGGATGAGGGTTATCTCCTCACTGCCGCCCCTCTCACTTTCTCACCACTGTTACTAGAAGGCTCTACTATTCCACACTTCCTGTTTCCTTCCTGCAGTCTTTCATGGCTCCCAACAAAGACTTCAGTTCATTTCTCCCCACCTCTTCTCACTCATTTGCTAGTTTCCATCTACATCCTGTCAGGATTTAAGTCCCACTTAACTGATTAATTATGTAACAGATATTTATAGGACACTGACTATGTGTCAGATGCTGTGTTGGGTGCTGGTGATAAAACAGAGAATGAGAAAGACATGGTCAGTAGCTTCATGGAGCATGCCCTTCTGCTGGGGAGATGGACATTGAACAAATAAATTAGAAATGATTGGTCGCCACGAAAGCATGGCTTATGGGAGAGACGATTATCCCCATTTTCCTCATTTGACCTGCCCTGACTCACTGAGAGCGCCTGTCCACATAGGATCCTATCTCTTACTGCTTTTCCTTGATGGACTCAACTTCACTCCTGGGCCCTAAGTGGGTGAAAGGTCAATCTAAACTTGTGGCCTCGCTAGGATGTAGAACACTGTCCAAGAAGCGGAGTCCTATTACTTTCCAAGACAGGCAGCAACACTGGTGATAGAAAAGAGGGTCAGAGAAATAAGGCTTCTGTAATGTGCTGAGGACTTGAACACAATCCCAGTTGACATTAGCAGACAGTCTTTTTATAAAATTTTTTGTTTTGTATTGGGGTATAGCCAATTAATAGCATTGTGATAGTTTCAAGTACACACCAGACCAGCTCAGCCATATATATATACATGTATCCACTCTGCCCCAAACTCCCCTCCCATCCAGGCTAGCAGACGTTCTTTAAGAGAAAACACAGCTGCCAAAGCTGTTGCTTTGTTGTTGTTGTTGGCTGCACTTCGAGGTGTGTGGGATCTTATTTCCCCAATTAGGGATACAACCCAGGCCCAGCAGTGAAAGCACCGAGTCCTAACCACTGGACCACCAGGGAATTCCCCAAAGGTGTTTTTGAAGGCAAATCCGTTGGCCTTCACTTTTAAGAAATCTACATAGTGCCCTCATTTCCCACAATTAATTAGCAACACAGCCCTCCCTCCCCGTCTTCAAAGGTCGCCTCACCTCTGGCATATAGAGATAGATTGTGCACTCCAAACCAGTGAGATATTTTCTCTTCCTTCTCCTAGCTGAATATTGTTTCTCTCCAATAGGATTGTAAGAACCTTGAAGGCAAGGCCTGTACCTTCTCTTGTAACACATGTCCACTGCTTCCCTTCCCAGCAAAGCCTGCATCTGTTCTGTGACACAATCTGTTCTAAAAAAAAAAAAATCAAGCTAAAAAAAGGAATGATGCTGTGGAATGGTATGGTGTTTACAAGCATATTCGAGGTTATTTTATTTATAAAAATTCCCAGACTTCTCTGGTTAGTCACTCATGATATCAACAAAAACATTTTTTCCCCTGAGTATTTTGTTAGCCCAAACAGATTGGTCTCCCTAGTTTCACAGATAGAAAGTCAGGTGTTAATTTGAACCAATCCCGTGCTAGTACAGTACTGCTAAGAATAGAGGCAAGGAAACATTATCCCTAACTCTCTCTTTAATCATTAGCTCGGCATCTTTCTTAGTCTAATCCCCTTGATCAGGAGTCAAGGACCTTTCCAAGCAGTATGCCAAGACTTCTGTCACTGTTCCTCCCCAGGGCAAGGGGCAAGAAGTGATTAACCTCAGGGGAGGGCATGAGGGGGAAGATGGTTACCTCTCAGCTATTGTAACTTGGAGGTCAAGGGGAGAAGCCACCTCTCTGGAAAGAATGAAATTGGAATGAACTGATGGGAAGAAGCCATGACAATTGCAAAGATGAGCCCGGGCACTAAATCTGACTGTTTACTTATCAAGAGTGAACCTAGAGACCTTGGAAAGTCAATAATTCCTTACTTAGTTCTAGAGAGAAAGATGGTGTAATAGGGGAAAGCACAGACTTTTCACTTTGATGGCCCACAATGCTTAATTAGGTCTAAAGTTAATATATTGACATACCTTCTAAAACATGAGAAACTTAGAGCACTATAACTGTAATCACTTCTCCCCAGACATGTCTTCCTTTCAAAAGCTGTGAAATATAATCTGCATACAGTTTTAAAGTAGACTTTGCTTTTTAGAGCATTTTTAGGTTGATAGCAAAAATGAACAAAGTACAGAGAGTTTCCATATACCCCTTGCCCCCAACAACCTCCCCCACTATCAACATCCCATACCAGAGTGATACATTTGTTACAATCAATGAGCCTCCACTGACACCTCACCATTATCCAAAGTCCTTCCTTTACATTGGGGTTCCCTCTTGGTTTTGTACATACTATACATTTTGACAGAGAAGGCAATGGCACCCCACTCCAGTACTCTTACCTGGAAAATCCCATGGATGGAGGAGCCTGGGGGGCTGCAGTCCATGGGGTCACTGAGAGTCGGACACAACTGAGTGACTTCACTTTCACTTTCCACTTTCATGCATTGGAGAAGGAAATGGCAACCCACTCCAGTGTTCTTGCCTGGAGAATCCCAGGGACGGGGAGCCTGGTGGGCTGCCGTCTATGGGGTCGCACAGAGTCAGACACGACTGAAGTGACTTAGCAAGCAAGCAAGCAAGCAATGCATTTTGACAAGTGTATAATGGCATGTATCCACCACTATAGTTTCAAACTGCCTTGAAAGTCCTCTGTCCTCCATCTATTCATCCATCCCCCTCCACTAACCCTTAGTGACCACTGACCTTTTCACTGTTTCTATAATTTTACCTTTTCCAGAATGTTATATAATTGGAATTGTACAGTAGGTAGCCTTTTTAGATTGGCTTCACTCACTAAAGTATATACATTTTGGTTCCGCCACATCTTTTCATGCCTTGATAGCTCATTTCTTGGTAGTACCAGTTACATGCAAATTTGATGCATAAAATATTATCGTGCAGTGTAATGAAAAAAATGTAAAAAGCTAATGACATAGGAAAACCACTACCCAGGTCAAGAAATAAAAGATTGACAATACTCAAGAAATAACCATCCTCCTATGTGGACTTCCAAAAGTCTGGACTCTGCAAAATACAAATAACATGAAAAGAAACATCAGGAAGTTTTAAGTTAAATGAATCTAGAGAGAAAAGCAATAAAATGCAACATGTAAACTTTGGTTGTTGTTTCCCCACCTCCACCACCCCAAAAAAGACCCATAAAAGACATTTTTGGAGGTATTTGAGTACGGACTGTTTATTAGATGATGTGTAGAATTATGTTCATGTATTCAAGAATGTTATTGTATTGTGCTTATATAGGAAAATGTCCTTATTTAGTGGAGATGCATACTGAAGTAATTAGGGATTTTTCCTGATATCTGAAACGTATTTGATATGGCTTAGCAATGGCACCCCACTCCAGTACTCTTGCCTGGAAAATCCCATGGATGGAGGAGCCTGGAAGGCTGCAGTCCATGGGGTCACTGAGGGTCGGACATGACTGAGCAATTTCACTTTCACATTTCACTTTTATGCACTGGAGAAGGCAACCAACTCCAGTGTTCTTGCCTGGAGAATCCCAGGGACGCCGGAGCCTGGTGGGCTGCCGTCTATGGGTTGCACAGAGTCAGACACGACTGAACTAACTTAGCAGCAGCAAAAACTATACATGGATATATATGAAAGTTCCACTCTGGTAGGACAATGTGAAGAGCTCTATGGACCAGCTCTCCAGTGAAACTGGTGAAAATTATGTAAAAACTCTCTGGAAATGATCCTAAGGATATACAGAAAATGAAGAAACATCTACTTAAGAAAGAGTCTACTAAAATTTGATTAGAACATGAGGAGTATGTGGTATTGGAACCAAGACCCATTCTCTTCCTCCCCCTTTCCTAGCTCTGCAAGAAGGAAACTCCTCTCCTGATTGGTGCAAGCAAGAACACAGGGCTGCAGCTTTCCCTAGCTCCCAGTTGGAAGGTTGCCTTCTTAGGAGGTGCAGGATGTGAGCTTTTCTCTTCTTGCCCTTAGCTGCCCGTTGCTAAGGTAAGATCCAGTGAGCGTGGCCAGGAAGCACAGGATTCATTCTTTTACCCGGCACCCACTTGTGGGATGCAGGCTCTACCTTGGGCATGGCCCCACTGAGAATACTGGGGCCCCATGACTTTTGTCTGGCTTGTAAGGTGGTGGTTCTGGGCTGAGAGAAGTGAGCTTAGAAAACTCGGAGCAATAGCCCTCCACTCCACTGAATACCAAGTTCCTAGAAGCAGAACAGAGGAAGGAACAGAAAAATTATTTGAACAAATAATGGCTAAAAACTTCACGAATTTATTGAAAAATATTTGTCTACACATCCAAGAGGGGCTTCCCAGATGGTGCTAGTGGTAAAGAACCTTCCTGTCAATGCAAGAGATGTAAAAGACACAGGTTCGATCCCTGGGTAGAGATGATCCCCTGGAGGAGGGCACGGCAACCCACTCCAGTATTCTTGCTTGGAGAATCCCATGGACAGGGGAGCCTGGTGGGCTACAGTCCATAAGGTCATAAAGAGTCAGACATGACTGAAGTGACTTAGCACAGCACAACACACATCCAAGAAGCTCTACAAATTCTAAGGATATACAAAACAAGACAAAAACAGGAAATGCAAGGAAATACAAAACCAGGAATTTATAAAGAACACTTAAAACTCATTATTACCAAGATAAATAACCCAGTTAAAAATTGGGCAAAGGATCTGAATAAACATTTCTGCAAAGAGGAAATGTAAATAGTCCGTAAGCACATAAAGAGGATGCTTGACATCATGATTGATCAGAGAAATGCAAATTGAAAGGGCAATGAGATGCCATTCACACCCACTAAGATGACTATAATAAAAGGTCAGATAAGACAAGTGTTGTCAAAGATTTGATAAAATTATAACCCTCATACACTCCCGAAGGGAATGTAAAATGGTGCAGCCACTTCAGAAAGCAGTCTGGCAGTTCATCTAATTGTTAAACATAGAGTTATCACATGACCCAGCAATTCAACTCTTAGGTACGTACAGAAGAGAAATGAACATACATGTTCTCACAAAAACTTGTACACAACTGTTTATAATATAGCAGCATTATTCATAATAGGTAAAAGGTAGAAATGACCCAAATGCCTATCAACCAGTAAATGGATAAACAAAATGTGACATTACTATACAATGAAATATTATTTGGCCATAAATAGGAATGAACTGGGCTTCCTTGGTGGCTCAGACAGTAAAGAATCCACCTGCAATGCGGGAGACCTGGGTTCGATCCCTGGATTGGGAAGATCCCCTGGAGAAGAGAATGGCAACCTACTCTGATATTCTTGCCTGGAGAATCCCATGGACAGAGGAGCCTGGTGGGCTACAGTCCGTGGGATTGCAGAGTCAGACACCATTGAACAACTAAGTACAGCACAGCACAGGAATGAATTGCTGTTATAGATTGAATTATTCACCGCCCTCCCCCAAATTTATATGTTGAAACCCTAACCCCCAATGTGACTGAATTTGGACATAGAGCCTTTAAGGAGATGCTGAAGGTTAAATGAGGCACTAAGGATGAGGTCTTCAATCCCATAGCACTGGCATCCTTGTAAGAAGAGGA
Organism: Aepyceros melampus; assembly: GCA_006408695.1. Lineage (NCBI taxonomy): Eukaryota > Metazoa > Chordata > Mammalia > Artiodactyla > Bovidae > Aepyceros > Aepyceros melampus. The sequence goes on from SJXQ01011718.1 coordinate 64,846, forward strand.
AGAGATACCAGCGACCTCTCTTTGCAAGTCAGAGTGGAAAAAGTAGAAAGGCCACGTGAGAACACAGTCAAAATGTAGCCGCCTGCAATCCAAGGAGGAGTCTCACCAGACACCAATCCTGATAGCACCTTGATCTTGGACTTCCAGTCTCTAGAACTGTGAGAAAATAAATTTGTTGTTTAAACCTCCCAGGTTGTAGTATTCTGTTATGACATACCAAGCAGACTTAACACAAGTGCTGACACATGCTACAACATGAGTGAACTTTTAAATGAAACTTTCTACATGAAAGGAGCCAATCAAAAAAAAATCACATGATTCCATTTATATGAAAGGCCTGTCATAGGCAAATCCACAGAGACAGAAAGTATATGATTGCTTGCTGAGAGGAGGTGGGGATGGAGAATTGATAAAGTATGAAGTGTACATCTGGGGTGATGAAAATGTTCTAAAACTGAATATGCTGATGGTTGCATATATCTCTGATTATACTAAAGACCATTGAATTGTACACTTAAAATGGGTAAATTATATGAGATACGAATTACATTTCAATAAAGTTGTTAAACATATAAGTATACAGGAGAGATATAAAGCAAAATGCTAAAATGTTAGCAATTGTTACATCTAATTAGAGGGTAGGTGAGTATTAATTGTATTATTCTTTCAACTTTTCCTCTATCTGCAAAATTTTCCATAATAAAAAATTGGTAAAAAATAGAAGCAGCCCTCCCATGTGCTCTTTCCTGATCATTCCCATTTTTCCGCTTCTAAGAAATAATCAATATCCTGACTTTTGTTAACCATGTCCTTATTTTCTTTATAGTTCTACTGCCTATGTATGAGTTCTTAGACGATGTAGATTAGGTTTTCCTGTTTTTCTACTTTATACAGTATGTAATATTTGTCATACAGTATGTAATATTTATTCTTGGCTTGTTTCTATCAACAGCATGTTTGTAAGGTATATTCATATTGTTGCATGTAGCTGTAGCTCATTAATTTTCATTGCTGAATGTTTTCCATTATTTGGAAATATCACAATTTTTTTATCTTTTCTACTGCTGGTCAACATCTTGAGTTATTCAAGTGTAAGAGCTGTTAAAACAGTGCTGCTAAGAACTTTCTTGTACATGTCTTTTGATGAACATATTTACAAACTTCTGTTGGGTGTATACATAGAAGTGGAATCGCTGGTCCTCAGAAAATGCATTAGCTTTAAATCCACTAGATAATGCCAAACTTTTTTGAAATGGTTAAATCAAATTACATCTCCACCACTAGCAGTGTGTCAGAATTCCTGTTGTTCCACATCCCTACCAATGGCTGGTATTGTAAGGATTAAAAAGCATCAGCCATTTCTGGTAGATGTGGTGGTATCTCATAATGGTTTTATTTTGCATTTCTCTGATGAAGTTAAGGACATTTTCATGTATTTATTGGCCATTTGGTTTTCTACTTTTGTGAAGTAACTGTTTATTACTTGTTACCCATTTAAAAAATTTTCTTATCATATTCCAGCAGCTTGGTATATGTCCCAAGTCCTAGAACTTTATTTGCTACATGTATAATACAAATATCTCTGCTATTGTATGGATTTTTAATCTCTTAATGGTAACTTTTAATGAAATGTTTAATTTTAATGTAGGCGAAGTATTAATTTTCTCTTTTATGGTTAATAGTTTTGCGTGCTGTTTAAGATTCTTCACCATCCCAAAGTTGTGAACACAATCATTTACATCACAAAAGAATAATTTGCCCTTCAAATTTAGACGTATCATCTACTTGTACTGATCTTGGGGTATTCATTGAAGTAAGGATCCAATTTCTTTCTTTCTTTTCTATATGGGTATCCTATTGTCCCAGCATCATTTTTGAAAAGAACCATTTGTGTCTCTTGGCTGTTCTTTCAAGAAGAATTTTCCATCCAGCTGCAAGGAATACAGTCAGCTGTCAGCCTCCAGGTGAAGCACTTTTGAGATCGCTAAAGCATTTAAGCAGAAGCCAAGCTCTTCCCACGCAGCCCCTAGCTAGTGCCTGAGCATGGGAGGCATACTAAGGCCTGGTCCTTTGAGGGTTTTCTTTAATGAGCTCTTCACTTTCACAATCTGAGGTTCTCCTTTCCCAAACCTGCTTTCCTGTCCTTTCAGATGTTACCCTCCAATAAACCTCTTGTACTTCGTTCTTCAATTCATTGTCTCCTTACCAGAGGACTTAAACTAACATATCTGCTACCAGGAGTGACCCAAGAAATCAGGCAGTAATGGAATGTGGGAGATGGGATCACTCGACCAGGCTGTCAACGCAGACCCCACACCCAGTAGTATGTGAAGGATGGATTGTCCCAGGCACCAGATGGTGGCGCTCTTGCTAAAACTTTCGCAGGTAGTATCTTGGGGAAATAGTCTATGAAAGGGAATAATGCCTTGTCAGTGCAATGATTCAGGCTTTTGGGAAATGAGTTGGGGAGAAGAGGGAATCATACGAAGACAATGAAATTTGCCAGCTCTCATTTAGTTGCATTGATACCTACAGAAGGATAAGAAAAAGGTGAGGGTTGTTAACAAACACGGTGAAATCCAGAACGTCTCTTTGGCAGCAAACCAAAGCTCTTGTCTTCTGCAGTGAAGAACAGACAAACTCACTATCGTAAAGAGTTGAGGAGCTTCGAAGATGACTGAACATCTGACGGAGGCAAGTGAGAGCCTTGGTTGGGAAAACTTGGGACACGGGCTGGTGAGTGAGCCTGAAAATTTTGACGTCTGAGTCTGTTTGGGCTGCTCTAACAAAATACCACAGATTGGGTGACTTAGAAACAACAGAAATTTATTATTCAAAGCTCTGGAGGCTGGAAGTCTGAAATCCGGCTGCCAACATGGTCAGGTGAGGGCCCTCTTCCCGGGTTGCAGAGTTCTCTCTGTGTCCTCACATGTGGCAGGGGCTAGCGAGCTCCTTGGGGTCTGTTTTATAAGAGCACTAAGCCCATTCTAAAGGAGGCCAGTCCTGGGTGTTCACTGGAAGGAATGACGCTCAAGCTGAAACTCCAGTACTTTGGCCACCTCATGCGAAGAGTTGACTCATTGGAAAAGATTCTGATGCTGGGAGGGATTGGGGGCAGGAGGAAAAGGGGACAACAGAAGATGAGATGGCTGGATGGCATCACTGACTCGATGCACATGAGTTTGAGTGAAATCCGGGAATTGGTGATGGACAAGGAGGCCTGGTGTGCTGTGATTCATGGGGTCGCAAAGAGTTGGACATGACTGAGAGACTGAACTGAGCTGAACTGAAGCTCATTCATGAAGGCTCCGACCTTGTGACCTAATCACCCCCAAAGGCCCCACCTTCTAATACCATCACTTTGGGTAATAGGATTTCAACATATGAATTTAGCAGAGGGACACAAATATTCAGATCATAGCAGCTCTCTAGGCTTGCACTGCCAGGTTTAGCAAATAAAAATATAACAAAAATTCAAATATCGCCTGGGACACACTTATACCAAAACCTTATTCATGTATCTGAAATTCTCGCTTAACTGGGCATCCAGTCAATTATCTGACACCCCTACCCAGGCCCCCTCTGCACCCTCAGAACCTGTACAATGGCCCATTCCTTATTAAGAAGCAGCACTCTAGCCCACCCCATCCCCATGTGGGAAGACACAGCAAAGGTATCTGTCTCTGAAGGCAGCAGGAGACCCCCCCTCAGGATCTGCCCCCACCTCTTCTCCTGCCAGCCCCAAGTAGCAGCACAACCCGTGTAAGAGCAACGCGGGCCCACTGCGGAGGACAGGCCCTCGAGCCCAAGGTTTGGTTTAGTTGCTAAGTCATGTCCGACTCTTGTGGCCCCATGGTCTGTAGTCTGCCACATTCCTCTGCCCAGGGGGATTCTCCAGGCAAGAATACTGGAGTGTGTGGCCATGTCCTTCTCTAAGAAGCCCAAGTGAGCCACACGAATTAGCTAGAATGTGTCAGCAGGAGTCAGAAGGGTATTCATGGACTAGATTGTGAGGGTGCTCAATCAAGGGGGCCATGTCATAAGACTGGAAAAGGGAGAGTTTATAGATTTAGGGGTACTCTTAAAGAGTTGGACACAACTGACACTTTCACAATTTCTTGGGATACAACATTTAATTATTATAATAGTTCATTTTCAGTGTCCACTTGACTGGGCTAAGGGATGCTCAGAGAGCTGATAAAACATGATTTCTGTGTGTCCCATGGGAGTGTTTTTTGGAACAGATGAGCATTTAATTCAGTAGACTGATAAAGAGATCCACCCTCACCAGCGTGGACAAGTATCATCTAATCTGTTGAGGGCCCAAACAACAAAAAGGCAAAGGAAGGGCAAATTTCCTTTCTCTCTTCTTGAGTTAGAATGTTCATTTTTCCTGGCCTCTGACATCAGAGTTCCTGGTTCTCAGGCCTTTGGACTCAGAAGAAATTATATCACCAACTTACCCAGTCTCCGGCTTATGACAGCAGATCGTGGGACTGCTTGGCCTCCATTACCATGTAAGCCAATTCCTATAAATCTCATCTTGCATATATCTATATATATCCAATTGATTATATTTCTCTGGAGAGCTCTTTTTAAAATATTTATTTATTTGGCTGCACTGGGTCTTAGTTGCAGCAGGTACTGCATGCAAGATCTGTAGTTGCAGCTGTGGGATCTAGTTTCCTGATCAGGGATCAAACATGGGCCTCCTGTGTTGACAGTGCAGAGTTAGCCACTGGACCTCCAGGGAAGTCCCTGAAGAGCCCTTATTAACACAGATTTTGGTACTTGGGGTGGAATGCTGCTGCAACAAATGTGAAAGCAGGTTTGGAGCTGAGTAATGGATAGAGGGGTCTTCCCTGTTGGCTCAGTTGGTAAAGAATTCACTTGCAGTGCAGGAAACCTGGGTTTGACCCCTGGGTTGGGATGATCCCTTGGAGAAGGGAATGGCTACCCATCCCAGTATGCTTGACTGGGAAATCCCATGGAGCAAGGAGCCTGGCAGCCTATAGTTCATGGAGTCACAAAGAATCGGATATAACATAGTGACTAAACAACTACTTCCAATGGGTAGAAGCTGGAAGAATTTGGAGGTGCATGCTAGAAAAAGTCTACATTGCCATGAATGGGCCATGAAAGGTGGTTTAGGTAAGGGCTCAGAAGAAGGTAAGAGTATAGAGAGAGCTTCAGTCTTCTTACAGAATACCTAAGTGGCTCTAAACAGAATGGTCACAGTATGTCCCAGCATGGACACCAAAGGTCATTCTGATGAAGTCTCAATGGAGATAAGGAAACTGGGGGAAAGGCCATTCTTTTTATAAAGTGGCAGAGAGCTTTGTTGACTTGCATTCATGTCCTAGAGTTTTGTGGAAGACAGAATTTGTGAACAATAAAGTTGGATATTTGGTTGAAGCTATTTCTAAGCAAAGTGTTGAAGGAGCAGCTTGTCTTCCCTTGACTTCTCATAGTAAAATGAGAGAAGAGAGAAATGGCTTAAAATTGTTCATCAAAAGAAAAACAAATTAAGTTTAGAAAATTCTCAGCCTATCCGTGTGGCAAAAAATTGAGAAGGCATGTTGGAATGAGACCATGATAGCGTGACCAAGCAATAAAGGGATTAATAGGGGCATCAGCCAGGAAGACGGAGAAGGCAATGGCACCCCACTCCGGTACCCTTGCCTGGAAAATCTATGGATGGAAGAGCCTGGTAGGCTATAGTCCATGGGGTCGCTAAGAGTCGGACACGACTGAGCGACTTCATTTTTACTTTTCACTTTCATGCATTGGAGAAGGAAATGGCAACCCACTCCAGCGTTCTTGCCTGGAGAATCCAGGGACAGAGGAGCCTGGTGGGCTGCCATCTATGGGGTCTCACAGAGCCGGACACTACTGAAGCGACTTAGCAGCAGCAGCAGCCAGGAAGAGGGCCCTCACCAGGACACGACTATGCTGGCCCCTAAATCTTGGACTTCCCAGGCTCCAGAACTGTGAATGATACATTTCTATTGTTTATAAGCTACCCAGGCTGTAGTATTTTATTACAGCCACCTGAACGGATTGAGGCAATACTCCAGCCACGACTGTAGGGAATGACACACAGACACTGCTAGGGTGACTCCTAGAAGCCTGGGGAATCTGAGCCTGGGGAATCTCACATTAAGTGAGGTTGAAATGCCCAAGTTGCTATGGGAGACAGTGGAGGAAGGGATTAAAAGACCTAAGGCCATAGGCACGCTGGAATGCATATATTATGTAAGCACAAAAGACCCACTAGAGATTATGTTTCATAGAGGGGCTCACGGAACACAGTATTCAGCAAGGTCAGGAGGAAAGTTCTAGCAAGATGGGCAGCAGCATTACCAGGAAGCTGAGTGCTCATTCATATATAGACCTGCAATGAATGAGCAGGAGTCTGAGAAAACCATGATCCCTTGCCAAGTTCCTGGACCTGATTCAGTTTTCAAGACCTGGAACCCATTGGCTGAAAAAGTGGCCTAGTCCCCAGAAAGAAGGACCCTAAATCACCATGGAAATTATAGACCATAACACTAGCCCCAGTTTTTCCCCAAAGGGACCTAATGCCATTTATTTGGGTGACTGTCCATTGGGGAAAGAGGAGACATTTAGAGCACTACTGGACATTGATACTCAGACACCCAAATTGTCATCATGACTCTCTTATTAGAGAGTGGGTTATAGGGAGACTGGATATAAATAGAGTCCTTGCAAAAAGACATCTTACAAGAGGTTCACTAGGTCTTTAGACTTACCAGATGCTCATTTCCCTGGTCACTGAGTCTTTGCTGGGATTGGCATACTTGGCAGCTGGAATAACCTTCACGCTGGGTGTCTTGTGGGGTAAGAGCTACAACAGTGGAAAGGCTAGGTTGGTGGTTCTAAAACTTTAGGTGACAGTCAAGATTATAAATAAAAATCAATACTCCATCCCCTACCTCAAGATGGGACATGGCAGAGATTGGTGCTACCCTAAGGATCTCAGAGATGAAGGGATGGTGTTCCCAATTTTATACATACACCAGTACAGATCCTGCAGAAATAGATAGAACTTGAAAGATGAGTGGAGGTGACTGTAAGTTAAGCAAGTAGTAGCCAAACACAGCTTCTGTGCTGGCCATGGTATATTTACCAGAGCGGATTAATTTGGCTTTTAGGTATTACATGATGTATAGCCATTGATTTAGCAAGTATGTTCTTTGCTAGTCCAAACAAGAAAGAGGATCAGAAAGAGTTCACAGTAAGTGGAACATATAATAATATTTATTTACTGTTTTGGCCAGGGATATGTTACTTTTTCTCCCTATGTCATAAAATAGTTCAAAGAGATCTGGCCTCTCTTAACAGCCACAAAACATCACATTTACCCATTACATTAATGACATCATTATGCTGATTGAGCAGGATGACCAAGAAATGGCTACTACTCCACAAGCCTTGGTACTGGTACAGACACATGCTCCAGATTGTAGGAGAAAAAACCTGTAAAGATTTAATGAAGTGTTTTTTTTTAAAGGATCTAGTGGTTAGGAGCATGCAGGAACATCCCTGCCAAAGTAAAAGACAAATTGTGGCACCTTGTAATCCTCCTACAAAGAAAAAAAACCCAGTACCAGGAAGAGCTATTTGGGTTTTAGAGCAAATCATTCCATACCTAGGAACACTAGTCCAGTCATATACCTGGAGTCAGGGAAGTCTACCTCCTTTGAATAAGTCATGAACAGGAAAGTACTCTTTGCAACAGATCCAGGAAGTGAAAGCAGTTCTGCTGCTTAAACCATATGATCCAGCAGACCCTATGGAGTGGGAAGAATAAGGGTGAGAAAATATGTATTGTAGAGTTTATGCCAAGTCCCCGCGGGCTGGTGTTACAAAACAGGGACAAGATGAGATATGAATGGAGCTTAGGTAATCCATTTGGACAACTCCTGGTAGTCCCTTGCCTTGCTCCATTTTAATTGTGAATGGACAAGTGCAGAAACCCCAAACCGAGGTGTGTATGGTTGCCAGGGACTCAGGTTTCACAGTAATGAGGGTTTCACTGACATCACCAAGTAAGCCAACAGGACTAGCAGAAGTGATATCTGAGGGTGAGAAGAACTTAGGATGGATAGTGAAGGAAAGAGACAATACACATAAAGCAGCTGCAGAATTTTTTATCCATACCCCTGCAAAAAATATACCCACTACCTAGAGTACACAATTGGTTTACAGCTAGTTTAAGTCTAGCTTAGTCAAAATATTGTGTTCAGAAATTTCTTGGGTTAGTTCTCTCTCCACTCCCAACCCCTAAAGTGGTTGTGTTATTTATCTTAAACACTGTTAAGTTAGTTTGTTTGGGGTTTTTGTTCCACCCCATATTTGTGGAATTTATTTATTTATGACCTTTGTATATTGATTTTGTATCCAGCAAACTTGCTAAGCCTGTACTTACTCTCATGCAATTATTGCTTAGTATTTTCACTGTAATATTTTTTAAAATACCACAAGTTATGCATTATTGTTTTGCCTTATTTTTTTGGATTTACTCACATCATCACCAATTCTTTCTCAATATTTCTTTTTGTGATTTAGACCTTCTTTTTGATATCATTTTTTTCTTGAAGTACAGCCTTTACTAAACTCTCTGTTTATATGACAATGCCTTTATTTCACCATCATGCACAAAAGATAATTTTTCCTGGGTATTAATTCAGAATTGACAGATTTTAGCCCACCCTTTGAAGGTATCATTGCACTGCTTCTGATTTTCATTGCTTCTATTGAGAAGTCTGCTGACAGTCTGCCTTTCCTTTGTGGGGGAATCTTTATTTTCTCTCTGGCTACTTTTTTAAAACTAAAAATTTTGTTGATATAATTTTAGATTTACATACAGTTGTAAATAATAATACAAAGACATATCTTGTATACTTTGCCAAGTTTCTCAATATGCTGTGCTGTGCTAAGTCGCTCAGTTGTATCTGACTCTGTGACGCTATGGACTGTAGCCTGCCAGGCTCCTCTGTCCATGAGGATTCTCCAGGCAAGAATACTGGAGTGGGTTGTCATGCCCTCCTCCAGGGAATCTTCCCAACCCAGGAATCAAACCCAAGTCTCCTGCATTGCAGGCAGATTCTTTACCAACTGAGCCACCAGGGAAGTACCAGTTTCTCAATAGCAACATGCGAAAACAATAGTGTGATATCACAACCAGGATATTAATATCCACTGAACTTATTCAGGCAATGCCAAAGAATGCTCAAACTACCGCACAGTTGCACTCATCTCACATGCTAGTAAAGTAATGCTCAAAATTCTCCAAGCCAGGCTTCAGCAATATGTGAACCATGAACTCCCTGATGTTCAAGCTGGTTTTAGAAAAGGCAGAGAAACCAGAGATCAAATTGCCAATATCTGTTGGCTCCATAGAAAAAGCAATGGAGTTCCAGAAAAACATCTACTTCTGCTTTATTGATTATGCCAAAGCCTTTGACTGTGTGGATCACAGTAAACTGTGGAAAATTCTGAAAGAGACAGACCACCTAACCTGCCTCTTGAGAAGTCAGGAAGCAACAGTTAGAACTGGACATGGAACAACAGACTGGTTCCCAATAGGAAAAGGAGTACATCAAGGCTGTATATTGTCACCCTACTTATTTAACTTATATGCAGAGTACATCATGAGAAATGCTGGACTGGAAGAAACACAAGCTGGAATCAAGATTGCCAGGAGAAATATCAATAACCTCAGATATGCAGATGACACCACCCTTATGGCAGAAATGAAGAGGAATGAAAAAGCCTCTTGATGAAAGTGAAAGAGGAGAGTGAAAAAGTTGGCTTAAAGCTCAACATTCAGAAAACGAAGATCATGGCATCTGGTCCCATCACTTCATGGGAAATAGATGGAGAAACAGTGGAAACATTGTCAGACTGTATTTTTGGGGGCTCCAAAATCACTGCAGATGGTGACTGCAGCCATGAAATTAAAAGACGCTTACTCCTTGGAAGAAAAGTTATGACCAACCTAGATAGCATATTCAAAGCAGAGACATTACTTTTCCGACTAAGGTCTGTCTAGTCAAGGCTATGGTTTTTCCTGTGGTCATGTATGGATGTGAGAGTTGGACTGTGAAGAAGGCTGAGCGCCGAAGAATTGATGCTTTTGAACTGTGGTGCTGGAGAAGACTCTTGAGAGTCCCTCAGACTGCAAGGAGATCCAACCAGTCCATTCTGAAGGAGATCAACCCTGGGATTTCTTTGGAAGGAATGATGCTAAAGCTGAAGCTTCAGTACTTTGCCCACCTCATGGGAAGAGTTGACTCATTGGAAAAGACTCTGACGCTGGGAGGGATTGGGGGCAGGAAGAGAAGGGGACGACAGAGAATGAGATGACTGAATGGCATCATGGACTCACTGGACATGAATCTGAGTGAACTCTAGGAGATAGTGATGGACAAGGAGGCCTGGTATGCTGCAATTCATGGGGTCGCAAAGAGTCGGACACGACTGAGTGACTGAACTGAACTGAACTGAACTTATTTAGATTGCCCCAGTTTTACTCACATTCATTTTTGTGTATATGTCTGTATTTGAGTGTATTTTAAGTTCTATGCAATTTTATCACCTGTGCAAGTTTGTGTATCCACCACCAGAGTCAAGATAATGAACAGTTCCAACACCACAAGAATCCTTCATCTTGCCCTATTATAACTACACCTACCTCCCTCTGACCCCCTTCCCCTGTCTCTAATCTTTGGAAAACACCAATCTGTTCCTTATTTTTATAATGCTGTCATTTCGGCAAAAAAAAAAAAAAACAAGCTGGGAAGTACACTGGATTTCAAACCATGAAGAACATGGCCAAGGACAAATACATTTGTAAACTCAGGTTTTCTGAAACTTCTGGTTTCTCTTACCTCTCTTATTGTGCCTTCTCAACCTTCTAGGTCTCAAAATTACCCTTAAATATTGCTGTTATTCAGACTTGTGGACACAGCTGGGGAGAGGGTAGGGACGAATTGAGATAGTGGCTTTGAGACATATACATTACCATGTGTAAAACAGATAGCTAGTGAGGAGTTGCTGTATAACACAGGGAGCTCAGCTCAGTGCTCTGGGATGACCTAGAGGGGTAGGGTAGGGGGATGGGATTGAGGCTCTACATACTATCATATGTATACTGATAGTTGATCCACACTGTTATACAGCAGAAACCAACACAACATTATAAAGCAACTCTCCTCCAATTAAAAATAAATTAAAAAAATATTGCTGTTCTTCACAGTTCTTTCCTAAAAACGTCTGTTCTTCACATCATACAAATTCTTCCTGAGTGAACTCACCCACTCCAACATTTTAAATGATTCTGATACCTTCCACATTTTAATCTCTATATTAGACTGACCCAGCCATCAAATTTATATATTCAGTTTCCTATTGGATATCTCTAACTAGATAACCTACAGATATCTCAGACTCCAAATGTTCAAAATTGAATTAGAATGATGTCAGCAATAATGATGTGGTAAGGACCACAGAAAACACTCTTTTCCACAGAAGCAGTGAGAACACTGGTGATAATGGTCACAGTCAACTCTTTTAGACCTCTGGGAATTAACAAATGCTTGCAGGAGTCAGAGTGTTTATTGAAGAAAAACAGGTAAGTTGTGGTAAGAACAGCAAACTTAGTGGCATTGCTGTATGCCCATCCCCTTCTCTCCAGCTCTGTAGTAGCCTTTAACAATGACAACCCACAATCATGTGGAAAACTGAGAGTCTAGGAGCCACTGGGGGAGGCAAAATGAGGTTAGAGCTCCTTCAAAGCCTATGCCCATATAACTGTCATCATTTGACCTGTCTGATATTTCTCTGGAAGACCTCACTCACAAGACTTGTCCTTATTTGACCTGACTCAGAGCTCACCCAGTGTGAACAGCCTTTTCCCTGAGGGTGTTTGTTGAAATAATAAGTGGCATTTATTTAACATCATTGGTACTAGGTGCAATGGATAATAGGTGGGACACAATAGGCTAACCATAAAACTTAAAAGGAAAAGCAGGGAAATGAAAGCTCCATAGGGATCTTGACAAGCTCTGACAAATTTCTAGGAATCTAGAAGGCTACATACATGTGTAGGGCTATGTGCATGCTCAGGAAAAACCTGAGGAGACCCAAAGCTCTCACCTCTGGATGATTTTGAGGTTCTACATAATCATGAAATACAGCTAAGACAGAGTTTCAAATGATTTGGCTCAGTGTTGAAAGCTCCAAAGTAAACACAGAGCCCCTCAATAAATACTTGGAGAAATTGATTCCAGGCATTTAAGGAAATCTCTACCTAATCATTAGCTGATCAGTAAGCTAACCAAGCAAAAACTTCAGTGGTCACACATGAGAAAGAATACAAACTTTACAGAATTACTTCAGAAAAGTCATTAACCAAACAAATAGCAATAATAACAAAGACAAAACAAAACATAAAACACCTTGAACATAAAAAAGAATCTAATTTCAGGAGTTGCCACATTGTATTTTTCAAATAAAACAGTATGAGACATTTAGAGAAACATGAAAGATTGGTTCACACACAGTGGGGAAAAGAAATCAATAAGAACTGTTCCTGAGAAAGCCCAGACACTGGAATTACTAGACAAAGACTTTAAATAAGATGTTTTAAATATGCTGAAATAAAGGAATGCAAGTCTCCTGAACTAAAAGCAAAATATGAAAATATCTCACCAAATAGCAATCATCAACAAAGAGATAGAAATTATAAAATTAATGGAATAGAAAGTATGGAATTGTAAAGTACAATGACTGAAATGAAAAACTCACTAGAGGGACTTGCAACAGAATTGAGCAGGCAGGAGAAAGGAGTAATGAGTTGAGGATAGATCAATTAAGATTTTTGAATTTGAGGAGCAGAAAGAAGGAATAAAAAGAAAAATAACAGAGTCTCAGAAACCTCTTGGACACAGTGAAACATAGGCACAATGGGTGACTCAGAGAAGAGAGGAAAAATGGGGCAAAAAGTATACTTGAAGAAATAAGGTTAGAAAGCTTCCCAAATTTCATTAAAAAAGAAAACATGAACCTACGCATCTGAGAAACTAAACAAATCCAAGTAGGATAAATGTAAAAAGATCCACACCTAGACACATTATAATCAAATTGTCAAAAGACAAAGAGATCATCTTGAAAGCAGCAAGAGAAGTGACTCATTTGCTACACAAGTTACTCAATAGATTGGCAGCGAATTTCTCATTGGAAACAATGGAGGCCAGAGGCAGTCAGATTACACTTTAAAAGTGCTGTAAGAAAAGACTGTCAATTAAAGAATTCCATATCCAGCAACACTTTTCTTCAGAAATGAAGGAGAAATTAAGACATCCTCAGATAAACAAAAACTAAGAGAGTTTATTGCTGGCAGATCTGCCCTACAAGAAATACTAAGGTGATATTTTCAGACTTAAATGAAAGAACACTAGGTAACAACTTGAATGCACATGAAAAAAAGTCAACTGTTAAATTTAATTACATAGGTAAGTATGAGATAATATAAATGTATTTTTTTTCTTTATAACCCCTTGTTTTGATCACCACCTCTTCATTGGTAAAGAATGGATTCCCCATTCTAGGTTTATGGGGATGGCTAGGACTGATGAGATGGATGCTGCTGCTGCTAAGTTGCTTCAGTTGTGTCCGACTCTGTGCGACCCCATAGACGGCAGCCCACCAGGCTCCCCCGTCCCTGGGATTCTCCAGGCAAGAACTGGAGTGGGTTGCCATTTCCTTCTCCAATGCATAAAAGTGAAAAGTGAAAGTGAAGTCTTTCAGTCGTGTCCGACTCCTAGTGACCCCATGGACTGAGCCTACCAGGCTCCTCCATCCATGGGATTTTCCAGGCAAGAGTACTGGAGTGGGGTGCCATTGCCTTCTCCAACGAGATGGATAGCAGTTTACTAGTTACATATACTCACAGTCTAGGGTAGGGAAGATACCGCATGCCATGCAGGGCCACGAGGGGGTTGTACTTGGAACAGGGTGAACAAACATGATCTGAAAGAGTCAGAGTTTATAGTATCAAGGGTATGAGGTGACTCAGTTTCTACAGAAGGACGTGATTGGCTTGTTTGAATAACTCCAAGTGCTGGCAGACAACTAAGGCATGCTACTCTGGGTCGAGTAAGAACTGTGCCTAATCCCCATGGTAAGTTAGAATTTTTTGGCTAGGGGGCTTTATCATCCATATGAGCAGAGTGAGGAGGGGAACTTGGAGTTAGGCTATTTGAGGCCCTTCTGATTTTACCAGCTGGCAAGGCAGCACTTATTAAGATTTACATCACACCTGATCTCTTGATAGTATATTCAAAAGCAGAGACATTACTTTGCCAACTAAGGTCCATCTAGTCAAGGCTATGGTTTTTCCTGTGGTCATGTATGGATGTGAGAGTTGGGCTGTAAAGAAGGCTGAGTGCCGAAGAGTTGATGCTTTTGAACTGTGGTGTTGGAGAAGACTCTTGAGAGTCCCTTGGACTGCAAGGAGATCCAACCAGTCCATTCTGAAGGAGATCAACCCTGGGATTTCTTTGGAAGGAATGATGCTAAAGCTGAAGCTCCAATACTTTGGCCACCTCATGCAAAGAGTTGACTCATTGGAAAAGACTCTGATGCTGAGAGGGATTGGGGGCAGGAGGGGAAGGGGACGACCGAGGATGAGATGGCTGGATGGCATCACGGACTTGATGGACCTGAGTCTGAGTGAACTCCGGGAGATGGTGATGGACAGGGAGGACTGGCGTGCTGCAGTTCATGGGGTTGCAAAGAGTCGGACACGACTGAGCGACTGAACTGAACTGACCTCTTGAAGGTCTTGATATCAATTTAAATCTGGTCACAGACTAAAAGTTTCAGGGAGTAGAAGTACTTCCCTAGGAAGTGAAGAAGGGCCACATGGTGAGGTGAACATTGAAAAATATTAACTTCAGAGGTGATCCGTTTTTGGCCAGTAAAGTCACATGAGGGATCTGTGTGGCATTGGTGAAGACAGCGTGTCCCCAGGGGGCATGAATTTAAACTAATCAGAGCCTGTGGCAATAGTGACATCCAGTGGGGGTCCATTTGCCACTCTGTATCTTAAATAAGAGTTCTCTGTGGAGCTCAGTTTGCCATTCAATTAAATCAACTTCCTAGGGCCTACAGTAGAGGTGAAAGTTCCAGTGAATACTTTCTTTAAGGGCCAGCATTGTGTATTCTGAAAAATGAAATGAGTCCCTTTGTCATGATCAGTAATGTCTACAACTCCAAAGGGAATAAGAAGTATCCTGGTAAGGCTTTGTATTGTGGCCTTAGTATATGTCAAAACATGGGTGACCTTGATTTATATTTTGGGTATCTATGAGTCAAGAGATTTTCAGAGTTCTTTACCCCAAAGAGGGCACTTCTTGGGCAATGACTCAAGAATTTGTAAAAATATGTAGATGAGACTACTTTTTGGCCAGGGCATCCAATGTTAAAATGACTACCTGAAGTGTGGCCCATTGTGCTGACTGACTCTAATGTACTATCCTTTTCAGAGACATTCTGGTTAAGGGATGAAAAACAGCAACATTCTACTGAACTCCATTAAGTATGATGGTGCAATACCACCCATAAAGTGTATGAACTCCCATTATTGGTCACTTAGTTGATCCTAAGGGAGTCCCATGGTAGCCGAGGGTCTGGGAGAGGCATGACCTCCTTCAGCATCATGACATCTGGCAAATGACTGAGGAGGCATATGACTGGCTATGCCTCCTATAGCTGAAATCTACTAGAGGGCCCAGGTTTGGCTCTATCCTGGGTCAAGGAGGCCTCATTAGCTGTGACATGCTTGTGGGGTGCTGCTTTCAAGACCCAAGGCATAATGAGCAGGAGGTACAGAAGGTCATAGGCTCAGGGACTGTGAGAAACTCAAATTTCAGGAGATCTCAATATGTGGCCTTCAATTGCTGTCCTGATGGTATATAGTGCAGGCCTGTGAAGGGCAGCTTCTTGCATCAGAAACCTAGGGACAACCTATGGTCATTTGTAGGTGGCCTAGAGATTCCAGGAGGCATGAAAGGAGTTTGCCTAAGCTACAGTGAAGGAGTCTGTGAGGGCACTAACAGGAGTGCTTGTTGATCTCAATTTGACAGATTCTAAAGCTTTTTGTTGGAGAAGGCCCCATTTAAAATGGGTCAGTTTGCAAGTAACCGCATTAATGAGGTAAAGTAAAATTTGTAAGTGAAGAATATGGTGCCTTCAGAACCAAAAAAAGAAAAGAAATACTCAAAAGATGTGGGACTTCCCCTGTGGTCCAGTGGTTAACAATCCGCCTTCCAATGCAAGGGACTCGGGTTCGATCCCACATGACCCAGGTCAATGAAGTCCTCCTGCTGCAGCAAAGGCCCAGTGCAGCCAAAGGTGAAAAAAAAATGTTTTTAATATTGGACTTGTATTAACATTGTGGGCACTTAAAGGGTCAATAGCTGTTTCCTGACAGTGTCAGAGATGAAGCAGCTGTCATTCTACCAAAGAATTTTCAGGATTGTAACAGAGGTAGTGAGGCTTTGCACTGCGTGTGGAGGAATGGTCTGTCCCCTTTTTGTGAGCTCCTTGTGAGTATTTGTATATACTTAATAAATGTGGTAAATGAACCTCCTTGAAGTAGGATATCATCGAGGTAATGTCATACCTATATTCCCAGAGAAAGGCGGATGCAGTTGGGGTCTTGGGTGTGACGGCAAGGCCACTGAGGTACCCCATGAGTAGCCTGGGAAAGGTGTTTTGTGACCTTTCAGAGGCGAAGCCAAACAGCAGTTGAGAAGGTATTGGGATAGATACTGGACAGAATATATTATCCAAATATATAATACTTATAGCAAAATAGTTGCTGAGTGGCTAGAGTTGGTAATCCAATAATACTGAATATTGGATGCGGGAGCCATATGGATAGGACCACAGCATTGAGGCTCCAGTTACATACTATGAGGCACCATTCGTTCTTTCCAGGTTGAGGAATAGGCCAAAATAGGATGTCAAAAGAAGGAACAGTGGAGATAATCACTCCTTCACTAATTAGGTCTTATCTATAATAAGTTTTAATCCTTGAAGGCCCTATTTTAGGTTACATTAGGTCATATCAACTATTTTAACTGGGGAATCCATGGCACCTCACTTAGTCAAAGAAATTTATGTGCCAAAACTTTATTTAATTTTGATTAATTACTCATTGGGTCAGGGTGTCCATGCCCACAAAAGGATATTTTAGGATAATGGGTGCTGTGACCATGGGGAATTTAGGCAAAATAATTCTGATGGTTAAGGTAAGGCATACCTATTTGTCCTATATTTTACAGTTAGTAATTCCCTTAAGATTATAGAGGGTACCTTGTTTAAATTTAATGGGTCCCCAGGTGAAGTCACTCAGTCATGTCCGACTCTTTTTGACCCCATGGACTGTAGCCTACCAGGCTCCTCCATCCATGGGATTTTTTCCAGGCAAGAGTACTGGAGTGGGTTGCCATTTCCTTCTCCAGAGGATCTTCCCAACTCAGGGATCGAACCCAGGTCTCCCACATTGTAGGCAGATGCTTTATCATCTGAGCCGCCAGGGAAGCCTAACGGGTCCCCAGGTATAACGATAATTTGAGCTCCAGTATTGACTAAGTCCATGAAAGTTTGCCAGTTGGTGCATTTCAACTGCAAATGTTGAAGTTAATTCAGAACCTATGTTGTAGAGGTGTGAAAGTGCCCTTTCATCTTTCTGCTATATAAATTATTTTAGTCAATGTTGTATTTCCTGTTGTATCAAATTGGGGACCTGTGTTTCAGTTTAATTTTTTTCCTGCAGCCCTGAGAATTGAGCTCCTGTTGCAATGGAGGCATAAGCAGAAGAGTGGTGTAGCAGCAGATCACTGGGGCCACAAGTCTGCTACAGCCCCACTCTTTCCCCCACGGAGACTGCCCTTTATCCTCCTCTCTTCTTTTTCTTAAAATTTCCTCACAACAACTTAGATTCCT
>SJXQ01011718.1:83081-100813 GCA_006408695.1 Aepyceros melampus
GATTCCTAGCCATGTAGAACTGCTGCTTTCAGTTTCTGTGTCTACCCAATCACCTGTGATGTGAATCTTCTTGGTTGTTACAGGGAAAGGTTCAGGGCCCCTGGGGCCCACTTCATAGGCAGCTGCCTCCTCCTCCAGGGAATGCCGATCTTCCCTGAGTTGAGGTCCACATCCAGTAAGATCATTTTGTCTATGGCCTGAATGGGATTCATCAAGCCCTGTGACTGCAAGATTAGGACTTTTGGCATGCTGGCAAACAGCAGTGTTAGGCAAAGCCCAGAGCATACAGGACAGTAGCAAGGGAAGCAGCAGTACAGGAGTGAAGCAAGGATGCTATCCTTGCCTGAATAACCATGACTATTAGGCAACGAATAATCAAGTAATTCTCCTCAGGATGATGGTATCTTTCTTTTCCATGAACCTTACGAAGAAGTGTCCCCAGGCCCGTCCTGGCAGTGCACAATCAAGAACAAGGTAGGTGATGGCTGTCCGAATGCCTAGTGACAGTCACCAGGCTAGACACTGACCAGAGAGCTATAGCCCCACCCTTGGTAACTGTGATCAAGTGCCAACTCGTCAAGATGCTATGTGTGCTGTCTTGACAGGCAGGTGCCTCAGAAACAATCTGCCAAATATGGGTGAAAACCATGATGGGATATACTCAAACAGTGACCATTCTTTTTTTTTTTTAATGTAATTTTATTTTATTTATTTGTAGTATAAATTTATTTATTTTAATTGGAGGCTAATTACTTTATAATATTGTATTGGTTTTGCCATACATCAACATGAATGTGCCACAGGTGTACACGTGTTCCCCATCCTGAACCCCCCTCCCTGCTCCCTCTCTGTACCATCCCTCTGGGTTATCCCAGTGCACCAGCCCCGAGCATCCAGTATCATGCATAGAACTTGGACTGGTGATTCGTTTCACATATGATAATATACATGTTTCAATGCCATTCTCCCAAACCATCCCACCCTCGCCCTCTCCCACAGAGTCCAAAAGACTGTTCTACATACTGTGTCTCTTTTGCTGTCTTGCATACAGGGCTATCGTTACCATCTTTCTAAATTCCATATTTACGCATTAGTATACTGTATTGGTATTTTTCTTTCTGGCTCACTTCACTCTGTATGCTGCTGGTGCTGCTAAGTCGCTTCAGTCGTGTCCGACTCTGTGCGACCCCATAGACAGGGGCCCACTGTCTCTGGGATTCTCCAGGCAAGAACACTGGAGTGGGTTGCCATTTCCTTCTCCAGTGCATGAAAGTGAAAAGCAAAAGTGAAGTCGCTCAGTTGTGCCCGACTCTTAGCGACCCCATGGACTGCAGCCTACCAGGCTCCTCCATCCATGAGATATTCCAGGCAAGAGTACTGGAGTGGGGTGCCATTGCCTTCTCTGTATAATAGGCTCCAGTTTCATCCACCTCATTAGAACTGATTCAAATGTATTCCTTTTAATGGCTGAGTAATACTCCATTGTGTATATGTACCACAGCTTTCTTATCCATTCATCTGCTGATGGACATCTAGGTTGCTTCCATATCCTGGCTATTATAAACAGGGCTGCAATGAACACTGGGGTACACGTGTCTCTTTCAATTCTGGTTTCCTCAGTGTGTATGCCCAGCAGTCAGATTGCTGGGTCGTGTGGCAGTTCTATTTCCAACTTTTTAAGGAATCTCCATACTGTTCTCCATAGTGACAGCGACCATTCTTATCTTGAGGATTAGAGCATTCAGAGTGGAAAGAGACGAACAAAGACAACATATTGCCTTGCAAGCCAAAGCACAAGTCCACTGGACAGAAACGCCAAGTTTAGACAGCATTTGCCACATGATGGAACCATTTCATTAGCCATGAATAGTTAATTAAACCTGAGGGTGTCCTTGGTCATGGTTGGTCCATCTTGTTCATGACACTGATTGTGCTGATTACCTCCTCTTCAACCCCCTGTTGAGGGAGGGATGCTGCCCTAGGGTTATGGGGATGACCAAACATACAACACCCAACACTGGACAGATGAAACAGATAGCAGTTCTTAGTCACATATATTTACAGCCTGAGGGAGGAGGACACTTCCTGTAACCGAGCCACAAGCAGTTTGTGCTTGGGAACAGAGTGAACAACCAGGGTGTGAGAGGAGACTTTGTAGTATCTAGAGGATGGGGACTTCCCTGGATGTCTAGTGGTTAGGACCCTGTGCTTCCACTGCAGGCGGCATGGGTTAAATCCCTGGTCTGGGAATTAAGATCCTGCAAGCTGCAAGGAACACCAAAAAAAAAAAAAAAAAAAGAGGATAGAGTAACCCCTGGTGCCCGTGGGAGGCTGGGATTGGCTTGTTTAGTTCTCTGGGCTGGCAGGCAACTGGAACCCACTACTCAGGGAAAGCAGGAACTGTGCATGGTCTCCATGATAGAGGGCCGTTTGCTAGAGGCCCTCATCTGTGGAAGCAGAGTGGGAAGGGGAGTTTGCAGTGAGGTCATTCAAGGCACTCTGTTTTACCACATATCAAGGCCATGAGTGTATGCTGTGTGCTTAGTCACTCAGTCGTGTCTAACTCTTTGCGACCCCCAGGACAGTAGCCCACCAGGCTCCTCTGCTCATGGGATTTCCCAGGCAAGAATACTGGAATGGGTTGCCGTTCCCTTCTCCAGGGGATCTTCCCTACCCAGGGATCAAACTCTGGTTTCCTGCATTAGCAGGCAGATTCTTTACCACTGCGCCACTGGGGAAGCCCATCAAGGCAATACATAATATTAATTTTAGGCCATATACCACATTTCTTTTCCCTTTCTGCTTTAAAAGACAACTGTGTAAAGCAATTATGATAAACCTATGTTGATGACATACAATGTATAAAGAAGTAATTTATGTGATAATAACAGCATAAAGGAGCAAGGAAAGAATGGAGCAAAGTTCTTAAATAATGTTGAAATTAATTTGGTATTAATTTTGGTTCGTTTTTATAAATTAATATACTAATTGCAACTCCCTGGGGAAGCCCATCAAGGCAATACATAATATTAATTTTAGGCCATATACCACATTTCTTTTCCCTTTCTGCTTTAAAAGACAACTGTGTAAAGCAATTATGATAAACCTATGTTGATGACATACAATGTATAAAGAAGTAATTTATGTGATAATAACAGCATAAAGGAGCAAGGAAAGAATGGAGCAAAGTTCTTAAATAATGTTGAAATTAATTTGGTATTAATTTTGGTTCGTTTTTATAAATTAATATACTAATTGCAACTCCCACAGAAGCCACTAAAAATAACTGAAAATATAGTAAAAGAAACAAGGTAATAAAAATGGTAGAGTAGAAAATAAATCACTTAACCCAAAAAAAGGCAGTAATGGAAAATTTTTTTTTTAAGGTTAAGTATTTTTTATTCAAAGTCAGAAAGCAAACTATGTATCAGTTTTTGCAAAGAACAGTTTGGTTGGGAAGATGTCTTTCCTTTCAGGGATTCTTTTTTTTTAATTTTAATTATTTTTTATTTTTTAGTTTGTTTTGCTTTGCAATACTGTGTTCGTTTTGCTATACATTGACATGAATCAGCCACTGGAAAAATTGATGAATAAAAAAGATGTGAAATATAGAAAACAAATAGCAAAATAGCAGACATAAATCCTACCTTTTGCTAATTACATTAAATTCAAATAGATTAAACACTACAATCAAAAGGCAGAAATTGGAAGAATGTATAAAAAAGCATGATCCGAGTATATGCAGTCTACAAGAGGCACGCTTTGGATTCAAAGACACAATTAAGTTAGTTAAAATTAAAAGGATGAAAAAAGACATATCATGAAAACAGTAACCAAGAGAGAGTTGATATACTAATATAAAAAAAATAAACTTTAAGACAAAAATTGTTACAAGAGACTAGGAAGGACATTTTATAATGATAATAGGGTCACTAATTCAGGGAGCTATAACAATTGTAAATATATACATACCAAAAAACAGACCCCCACCAAAATACATGAAGCAAAACCTGAGAGAATTACAGGGAGAAATAGACAATGCAGCAGTTATAGTTGAGGACCTTACTACTGATGTTAGAGAAATTTTTTAAAGGCATATTATGAACAAATGTATGCCAACAAATTAGATAACATAGATGAAATGGACAGATTTCTAGAAAGACACGTTAGCAAAATTGATTCAAGAAGAAATAGTCTGAATAGACCAACACAAGTAAGATGATTCAATCAGCAATCAAAAATTCCCACATACACTCACGACAAAAAAAGCCCAGACCAGATGGCTTCCCTCTCAAATTCTACCAAGCCTTTAAGGAAGAATTAATACCAGTCCTCTGCTCAAGCCAAAAACCTAGAAATCTTCACTGACTCTTCAGTTTCATCACCCACCCCCACCAGGTATCCCAAGTGCTTAGCACATTTTTGTTGTTGTTGTTACTCCGTCGCTAAGTCGTGTCCAACTCTTAGCAGATAGTAGGCATGTGTTTATTTATTCAAAGAATATTGTGTTCTTACCATAGTCCAGGTATCGTTCTAGGCGTTAGACCTACAATAGCAAACAAAACAAGTCCCTGACCTCATGGGGTTTATATCCTAGAGAATGAATGAGTAAATCTTTTAATACTTAAATCAGGCACCACTTCTCCCCTCCCTTCTTGGTCCTCTTTCAGAATCCAGCATAAATCTCCTTTATCATTCCTTTTAGTTTCCTGTGCTTAAATCATTTATTTATATATATATATATATATATCATATATATATCATATATGATATATATATATATATATATTGGGGGCTTCTCTTGTGGCTCAGCTGGTAAAGAATCCGCCTGCAATGCAGGAGACCTGGGTTTGATCCCTGGATTGGGAAGATCCCCTGGAGAAGGGAAAGGCTACCCACTCCAGTATTCTGGCCTGGAGAATTCCATGGACTCTATAGTCCATGGGGTCACAAAGAGTTGGACACAACTGAGCGACTCTCACTTACTTGCTGCTGCTGCTAAGTCACTTAAGTCGTGTCCGACTCTGTGTGACCCCATAAACGGCAGTCCACCAGGCTCCCCCGTCCCTGGGATTCTCCAGGCAAGAATGCTACTTTCACTTACTTACTTACTTATATATACAGTTAAGTGTCCCAAGGCACCACTCCAGGGTCCTGTGTATGAAATGAATCCGAAAACCAGGAAAGCAGAGGCCAGTGTTCCTGGCCCCATCAAGCTGTGGATGCGTGTGAGAGGGTCTAGAGGCAGAATTGAACCAGAGAAGGTAGACATTGTATTCACAGTTAGAAAACATCTTGACTATTTTGAGCACTTGCATTGAGGCAGATTCTTTACCATCTGAGCCACCAGGGAAGCCCCTGCTATGTACCAGGTCCTAGAAATAATTAAGATTCAAAAAATAAATAAGCTCTTTCCTTCAAGGAGTTTGCAGTTTTTTTGTTTGTTTTGGTTTGGTTGGTTTTTGTTTTATTTGTTCCCCACACAGCTTGTAGGGATATTAGTTCCTGGACCAAGGATTGAATCCAGGCCCTGGCAGTGAAAGCAAGAGTCCATTGAATTGCCAGGGAATTCCTTCAATGAGTTCACAGTTAAGTGGGCAGAGAGAGGTTTGTATATATACAAACCTCTCTCTGCCCACTTAACTGTGAACTCATTGAAGGAATTCCCTGGCAATTCAATGGACTCTTGCTTTCACTGCCAGGGCCTGGATTCAATCCTTGGTCCAGGAACTAATATCCCTACAAGCTGTGTGGGGAACAAATAAAACAAAAACCAACCAAACCAAAACAAACAAAAAAACTGCAAACTCCTTGAAGGAAAGAGCTTATTTATTTTTTGAATCTTAATTATTTCTAGGACCTGGTACATAGCAGGGGCTTCCCTGGTGGCTCAGATGGTAAAGAATCTGCCTCAATGCAAGTGCTCAAAATAGTCAAGATGTTTTCTAACTGTGAATACAATGTCTACCTTCTCTGGTTCAATTCTGCCTCTAGACCCTCTCACACGCATCCACAGCTTGATGGGGCCAGGAACACTGGCCTCTGCTTTCCTGGTTTTCGGATTCATTTCATACACAGGACCCTGGAGTGGTGCCTTGGGGAAGCCTGGGGGTCCTTGCAACTTCTGGTGAAGAGCCTGCTCAGCATTACTTTGAGTTTAGAGAGGGCTGTTACAGCCTTCACTTTGATTCCTTTTCATTCTAAAAAGCTACCATTTCCACTGTAAACCGGGGCCTTAATTCCAAGCACTTCCCCTGTGCTGGGTCAGTTCCCTGTGGTGATTCTGGGGTACACTCTGGAGGGGTTAAGTGGAAGCTTTTCAAACTGGGGAAACAAACAGCAGCAAGAAAGTGTGATTAGCTCCTTCAACCTGGCTCTACTACCAGGAAAGCCTCTCAAACCACAGGTCCTGGTGAGGACGGCCCAGCATAGTCAGTTTGGGTGGAAGGTACACCATGGCATTTGAGTGGCAGCACATGGCAGTCAGGGGCTTCCCTGGTGGTTAGGTTGGTAAAGAACTCACCTACCAATGCAGGAGATGCAAGAGACAAGGGTTGGATTCTCTGGGTCTGGAAGATCCTCTGGAGAAGGAAACAGCAACCTGCTCCAGTATTTTGCCTGGAGAATTCCATGGACAGAGGAGCCTGGCAGGCTACAGTCCATGGGGTGGCAAAGAGTCGGACACAACCAATCGCACATGCACGCAGACACACACACACCACCTGGGTATCTGCTGCATTTCCTGCCTGTTAGAGAGTATAACACTGACTACAAGGACTTGCCTGATGGTCCAGTGGTTAAGACTGGGCTTCCAATGCAAAGGGGATGGGTTCAATCCTTGGCTGGGGAACTAAGATCACAAAGGCTGTATCGTGTAGCCAAAAACGTGTTAGAAAAATCATTAAAAAAATACTGACTACAGAATTTCTGCACGTCATTATCATGGCCTCTGTGCTTCTGGATGAGAAAATAGGCGAAGAAGGGTTAATTAGACCAAGGAGAGACCATTTTCATTTCGCTTAAGCCTTGAGAAGACCTGTGGGAGGAGTGGAGGGATGCACACTTGCATGTCTGAGTATGCTGGAGGAAGCTGTCAGGGAAGGCCTTGAAGCTGGTACGGGGAGCATTAACAATAATGAATCAGAGAGGCTTTGGGGATGGAGAATAATGATAGGAGTGGGTTAAAGGAGGTGACAGGGAAGACCCTTGGGGGCAGGCAGGAGGCTGACAGTAAAGGTCTTTTGAGTTGGGGGAGCTGACAATCGGAAAGAAGTGACCTCACACAGAGCCACAGAAGGGCTGCTGCTGTTTGCTGCATTTCCTTACTAGTTGAGCCAGTGTCCTAGCTGGGCGACTAATAATGTACGTGCCCCACTACAATGCCAACACATCAAACAAGCCACCATTAGAACAGGATCATTTTCCTCCAGGCAGCTGTTTGCTGCAATCATTCTGCTGATTAAATTTCATTCTGGAAAGTACTGCACAGACATTAATCAGGTGTCACAGCCACTCCATCCTATAGAGCCAAAGCCTCTCTGACCTTTAAAAATACACCAAACAGTTGCTAGAACACAGGCCCGCCCACAGAAATCTATGCTCTTCTTGCCCCCATTCAAACCCATCTTCCTCTTCCTGGAGACAGAAAAGGAAAACAGAGACCTTTCTTCCATTTTAGCCCAGGGGAGTCTGGTCAGCCTTCCATCTTGGGGTGCCAGCAACCCCCTCCATATGTGGGTTTGAAGGTCTGGAAGGGATTCCCCATCTCAAAATAGCTTCCCCACTGGCCCACTCCACAACCTGACATTTTCACCCTCATAAGCACTCCTCCTGGAGAGGGCAATGGCACCCTACTCCAGTACTCTTGCCTGGAAAATCCCATGGACGGAGGAGCCTGGTGGGCTGCAGTCCATGGGGTCGCTAAGAGTCAGACACGACTGAGCGACTTCATTTTCACTTTTCCCTTTCATGCATTGGAGAAGGAAATGGCAACCCACTCCAGTGTCCTTGTCTGGAGAATCCCAGGGACGGGGGAGCCTGGTGGGCTGCTGTCTATGGGGTCACACAGAGTCGGACATGACTGAAGCGACGTAGCAGCAGCAGCAAGCACTCCTCCCAGTCAAAACACTGTAGTCTCCAGAAATCCCCCATCTAAACAAAATCAAATCAAATTGGTTTATCTGGAAGAGAGAATCCATAAATAATAACAGCACCTCACAATCACAGAACACTCTTCCTTGCTTTCAGTGGCCTTTTCCCTACACTACCTCGTTTCATCTCTACATCAACACTGAGAAGAAGATGTTAGTACTAGCCCCATCTTGCAGATGTCAAAATGGAGGCTCAGAGAGATTTAATTGATTTGATCAAAGGGCGAGGGCTAGGAAATGGTCTCTTGATGCCAACCGTTAAGCACTCTCTGTCATGCTAACACAAATGAACACTGGCAACTGAGAGTTCTGAAAAGAAATGTGTTCTGATGAGGGTGCAGGCTGAGGTCGCCTCCAAGGAGGGTGACTCTTTCTAGGGCCTGCAAGCCACCAGAAGGTTAGTGGAGACAATGAGCACCTGGGTGTAGTGGGGAGACATGGGGAGGGGAGAAGGGTGGAAAACAGTCTGGTTCTCTCAATTCAGATGTTACTATTACTGTTCTCCTATTCTTCCCCCCAGGCCAGTCGGTGGCAAAGAAAGTACCTTATATCTCATTGGATCTTCCTGCCAGAAGTGGTAGAGAGATGCTGGATAGAAATGGATGAGGGAAGGTCACATATTTGTGTCCCCCTGTGTTGGGCCGCAGTGCCCACTCTGGTCCAGGGCATTAGTATGAAGTCCAGGGCATTAGTATGAAGATAGAGCATTATGACACTGTCAGTAATGCAAGACAGTGCCCTGTCCTTAAAGCATAATGTCATTTAAAATGCAGTGTGTAGTAGACTGCAGCTTAATTGGAAAGGATGCCTTAGACCATTCGGGATGCTACAGAACATTTGGCATGGCCATTAAAAACTGTTCTCCAGAGCCCAGGAAACTAATTGCAAATGCTTAGGTAATGCACAGTTGATGGAAAGAAGATTCCCCCTAAAGTTGATTCCATGGTATATACACAGGGATGTTTCTTGCATTATTGCTTGTAACTACAAAAAACTGGATCTAAATGAAATGTCCAACCAAGGAGACTTGGTTAAATAAGTCTGAAGCATTCCCACGATGGAATGTTACACAGTTGCTTAAAAAAATGAGGGAAACCTATATATACTGACATGGAAACATGCCCATGAAATAATATTGGGCTTTTAAAAAAAAGTAAGTTGCAGAATAATATTTATAGTTTGGCTCCATTTTTGTTCACTATGTGTGTAATTCTCTGTGTGTGCCTATTCTTGTATATGCATAGGAAAAGTGGAAACACACACCAGACTTTTAATAGAAGTTACCTCTGAAGAGTGAGACTGGGGAGGAAAAGAATTTCACTTTTTAATTTATACAAATTGCTGTATTGTTCAAAATTTAGGTTCGTATTTCACTTTTGCAATTGTTGGCTGTTTGTTAAAGGAAGTCAACCTTTTTGAGCCCCCTCCTCGTTACAGTAGGATCTCAGGATCTGACAGAGCTTAGAGGCAGGCATGGAGTTAGGGGCAGTTGACCTTCAACAGAACTTGCCATAGGTCTAACTAAACTACGAGCTGTATTTCTTTTAAACAGTAAGACCCTAAAATACAACTTTACTAAGAGTATCCCTTCTAATAAACAAAGCTGCTCATTTTACTCTCTAGGCTATCTTTCCCTCAAATTCCCACTGCCCCACCTTACCCCAGGCACCATTCCTCTTATTTTCCCAGACAGGTCAGTTTTCCAGAAAGCTGTTCCTTTCAGGCAATCCACAGAGTAGACAGCCCCCTACCGGTGTAATTTCCAGGGCATAGAAAGACCTGGATCAGAAAAAGTACTTGCCACCTGCCAGCATCAACAAGCTTTAATCACAAAATGAAAAAGAAGCACAAATTCCCTTTAGAGAGGTGACACATTGCCTGAAACTCGCACTCAGGCAAGGAAGACTGAAAGCAGAGCAGTGTGTGTGTGTGTCTGTGTGTGTGGGTGTGTGTGTGTATGAGGGAGAAGAACCAAAGTGAGTCCTGAGTGGCCCAACCACACACTGCAGGGAGGACAGAGTGCAATTTATGAAACATTCACCTGTTCAGTTTGTTTATAAAATAGAATCTGGAGGGTTTGGGAGGCTAATTGTATTAAGAATACATGCTCACTGAATATATTTGAAAGATACAGAAAAGTATAAAGAAGCAGGTAGTCGCCTGAATCCCACCTCCCAGAGGTAACTACAGTGAATGTTTATGACTTTCCTTCTAGTCATTTTGCTCTGCATATAGATGCAATTTTAAACAAAATCAGGATCAAACTATGCATGTAGTTGTTAACCTATGTATTCACTCATTATTATAGATATTTCTATGTCCTTAATATTTGAAACAGCTTTGATACTGGGTTGGCCAAAAACCTCATTCAGATTTTTCCATCAGATGGTACAGAAAACACAAATGACCTTTTTGGCCAAACACAACAATATAGCATGTGCATCCTATGGCTGTGGTATCACCTGGTTAATCTTTCCCCTAAATTTGGGCATTTCAGGTTTTTTCCCCAGTTTTCCTCCTTATTATAAATAACATTGCCATGGACATTCTTGACATAAATCTCAGTCCAGAGTTCTCTTTCCTTAGTACAGATTCCCAGAAGTGGAATTACTGGGTCACAGAGTGTAAATATTTTCAAAAGCTCTGTGGAGCAGTTTGAATTGGGAGCAAATCTATTGCTTCCCAGAAAACACTGAACACAGAAATCCTCTCCAGTCCAAACCTGAACAAAGCAGTTGGACACACACGCCCCCGCCTGTGACAATGCCACATCTAATTAGGTGTTTAATGAATGTTTTTTGATGGGGATAAGGGAAAAGGATGTACTGAGCTCTGTAATTAGAGGAAGGAAACAAGGCAGTTACAGCTTCACTAAATCCTATTTGATGCTCCCCACCAACCACCATTTCTGGCAGGTAAACCAGGGCATCCAAACCGTGAAACCCACCAAACGATCCCCCAACCCATTTCTGTGGGCTTGAGGCCACTCCGACTTCATCTCCTGCCCCTTCTTCCTGATCAGAAAATAATATGTATGGTGAATTTTTCTGTATGGATTTTTCCTTCAGTAAATAGTTTACAGTATAAAATATGTTAATTATGTTTACTCACGGACTGATCTCATTCTAACCCTAACATTTTGTGATTATTAACCTCTGTCACATTTATTCTAAAATTCAAAAAAGCATTATCTGGCCCTTTTGAATATCAAGATTTCCCCAGTGTATTCACTGCTGTATGCATTATTGTTCTCTGTTTTAAGCCTTTGGATTGGGAAAATGTGAAATTCTGTGGAAAAAACCACTAGGTTTTAAAAAGTAACTACCTTCTTTCTGTAGGAAGAAACAAGTTGTTTCTTCCTCAGAACATTCCTATCAAGAATTTACTAGAAGTACGTATACCTGTATCATTTTTTATGCTTTGGATAATGTTTCCAAACCACCTACTTTGAAATCAGAATCATTTTTTTATGTTCATTTTCATATAATTCTCTTGATACTCTTCACCACACATTAGTGATCAGAAGTGAGATGTAATTTCCATTCCTTGCCCATAAGAGCTAAGTAGGTGTAGTATATAAATTGAAGGGGATTTTATTGTGCAAGGATGGACTGTTGTTAGGCTTGACTGACTGAAGATGAACTTTGATGTGGTGTATTGGAATGCTACTAAATGCAGCTTACAATGCCTAACAAAAGATATATTATCTTATTATTGAGAAAGTTTACTTTTTAAAATGAGTATTTAACTCTCAAAACAAACAAAAGTAAAAGTATGCATGGAGAAAAAACTCAGGAAAGATGCGTTCCAATTTGTTATCTCTGGGGAGTAGAATTGTGGGGGAGGGGGTAATTTATCACATCATGCATCTCTGCTGTTTGGAGAATATTTAGTGTTATGTTTTATTTCAGGAAGCAGAAAAAAGCTAGGGGATAACAAGTGCCACAGGTATACAGGATGTAAATTACCCCCTCTCCCACAATTCTACTCCCCAGAGACACATTGGCCAATTCATATTGATGTATGGCAAAAACCATCACAATATTGTAAAGTAATTATCCTTCAGCTAAAATCAATCAATTTAAAAAGTGCCATATATTCAACAAGTATCTAGGTTCCTACTTCATACCAGGCATAACTAAGAGATCATTATAGAAATTTTGAAAGCTGCAAAAAAAGACTTTGGGTATGTGTGAAGGAAAACAAAAGTGAAAATAAGGAAAGGACTGAGCAGTTGTTTCTAAGCTACTTGTGGACTGGGGCACTTGCTGCCCTCCGGGCCTGCCCTCCACCTCTTGCTCCTACATCTGTGGTTCCCTGTGGACACCTGCTGCTCACCTGAACCCCAGGTTGGCTTCTTGACTGGTCCTTCTGGTCACTGATTGTAACCAGGTGTGTCTTAAGTGCTAAAACATCTCCTTTGCAAGGTAAAGCCATGAGGGTGGGGATCCAGGCACTTTCAAATGCTGATGATAGGAATGTATTTACTACAAATATTTTGGAGGGAAATTTGGCAATATGTATTAAAAACCTTGAATATATTCAGCCTTAACGATCAAAATCAGAATAGTGGTTGCATCTAGAAAGGTTACTGGCGGAAAGGGGGTTAAAGGGAATCATCTGAGATGCTGGAAAGGTTCGACATCTTGATCTGAGTGGTGGTGACAAGAGTATATTTATGTAAAAATTCATTAATAGGTACACTTTAGGCCTGTGCACTTTACTGTATGTTGATAAACATGTTTTAATTGGGAAATAAACATTTGAAACTTTGGAACCAATGATTCCACTGTAATGTTGTATCCCACGGTAATAAAGATGCCATTATTTAGTTCACTGTGTTATTTATAATGTTGAAAATTAGATACCTTTAAAATACTGCTGGGAGAAATATCAATAACCCCAGATATGCAGATGACAACACCTTTGTGGCAGAAAGCAGAGGAACTAAAGAGCCTCTTGATGAAAGTGAAAGAGGAGAGTGAAAAAGCTGGCTTAAAAGTCATTCAAAACCTAAGATCATGGCATTCCAGTTCCATCACTTCATGGCAAATAGATGGGGAAACAGTGGAAACAGTGGCTGACTTTATTTTGGGGAGCTCCAAAATCACTGCAGATGGTGACCTCAGCCATGAAATAAAAAAGATGCTTACTCCTTGGAAGAACAGTTATGACCAACCTAGACAGCATATTAAAAAGCAGAGACATTACTTTGCCGACAAAGGTCTAGTCAAAGCTAGTTTTTTTCCAGTAGTCATATATGGATGTGAAAGTTGGACCATAAAGAAGGCTGAGTCCAGAGAATTGATGTGTTTGAACTGTGCTGTTGGAGAAGACTCTTGAGAGTCCCTTGGGGTGCAAGGAGATCCAACCAGTCAATCCTAAAGGAAATCAATCCTGAATATTCATTGGAAGGACTGAGGCTGAAGCTGAGGCTCCAATACTTTGGCCACCTGATGTGAAGAACTGACTCATTGGAAAAGACCCTGATGCTGGGAAAGACTGAAGGCAGGGGGAGAAGGGGACGACAGTGGATGAGATGGTTGGATGGCATCACCGACTTGATGGACATGAGTTTGAGTAAGCTCTGGGAATTGTTGATGGACAGGGAAGCCTGAATCCTGCAGTCTATGGAGTTGCAGAGTTGGATACAACTGAGAGACTGAACTTAAAATATTCCATAGCAGTGAATGATAAATAAATGATGTTCCATCCATTTAAAATTATGTCATCAAAAATTTCTTACTGGTACTGGAAAACATTAATGAGACAGTGTTTGGTAACTGATGCAGGTCACAGAATAGGAAGGAAACAATAGCAAAGTAAAGACAAGTACCAGCTTTGTTTCCTGGTGCTGTGGTGATTTTCCTAGTACACAAAGAAAATTACCAGCTAATGATGGGAACCAGTCGTGCTTTGTTGGCAAAATAACACCATCAACCATGGTTCTCCTCTGATTTATCTGTTTTCAGTGAAGGCACTGGGTACTAGATATTGACCTGTGGTAGTCTGGGTGGACACAACTCTGGCGTCAATTAGAGATGTTTGAATTCTTTCAGGTTCTCCTTTATTCTGAAGCTCCTTTCTTATCCTTGGTCAACTCATATCTGGATCTGAGAGGTAGATGGTGGTAACCACAGCAGAGAGGGAATGGTTAGGATGTAAATATGTATGTGTATGTATGTGTGTCTGTGCATTTGTGAATACTGGTGTTGCCACTATTCCAAATATGCATGGATGCATATATGAATATGATCTCTCTAGTCTACATCCCCAAATTTGGAATCATGAAGGTACTACAGCAATTTAGCATTGGAGTGGGTTGCCATTTCCTTCTCCAAGTAACCAAACTGATCATCAAAATAAGAAACTGACGGAGTGCTATGGCTATTCCCAGAGTGAACATGTTAGAGGCAGGGCACCATCTGGCATTTTTCTAGTGGTCTGAAGGCTTTTGGGGAGCATGCTCATCTTTAGTTTGAAGGAGAAGAGAGAAGCAGGCTGCAGCCCCACTGGCAAAAGTCTCCTCATGCTCCTCAGTTTGCAACCCAGGGCAACACTGTATGCTTGATTAAGCTTGCAACGAAAAGGATTTATTTTAAGCCATTTTAATAATTTCTTTTTTATCAGAAGCTAACCAGCAGTTTTATAGTAGCCTTCATTAGCATGAAAGACCTGTTCCTTCATGTAGGCGGCTTGCCTATTGGTAAATTTTACTATGAGCTGATGTATGTAGAAAACCCACAAGTGTTTTGACAGGAAGAAAATCAGAATAGAGCCCATGAAAAATCGCCTCTTGCTTTTTAATTGTCCGGCTCATTCTGAGTTAAAATAAACTTTTTTTTTGGAGGAAAGGGGGTCCCTGTGCCATGCTCAGCTGAAATGTGTGTGTGTTTTTTTTTTTTTTTCCCAACTTCCCATTCTAGTCCCTCCACTTATGGCAGGTCCTCTGAGCAAACAAGCCCAGCATCTCTGGGGAGAAGACTGCTACTACTCTCTGAGCTGCCGCAGCTGCTGCTATTGTCACTGCTACTGGTCTCCAAGTCATTTTTAACTTGACTGAGAGCCTGCTGTGTTCCAAGTCTCATACGGTACCCCGAGAGACAGTGTGAAGGAAATGCACAGTACGCTGTTCTTTGAAATAGCCAGCTTCTCTACTATTTTCTAAAATAGTGTTTCATTTTCGCGCCAGATTCAGGAATACAGATGGTGCATAAAGCAAGGCTCACTCCCCCAATTAAGGACAACTCCCGAGTTTCTGGCTTTGATTATAAAGGTCAAATTACATATGCCTTCTGTGTCAATTCACAGGTAATGTGCTTCTCTCTCAAGTGAAAAGATAGCATTCGATCCATTGTAACCAACATAGTAACAAGTTTCTGTTTGGCTTCTTTAGGGCTCTCTAGCTGTATGATTGCTATTGGGGAACCCAGATCCCGGAAGAAGGTGTAAAGCTGTCTTTTCCCGCCTGTATAAAAACCTCTTCAAGGCTACTTTCACAGCAACAAAATCAGTTAATTATGAAGTACTCCTGAGAAATCAGTGCTGGTTGCAGGAGTTCTTCCCGTTAAATCTGTGGATATTTAGAGTGAGGGAAGGAAGAGACGAGTAAACAGTACTGGAGACAGACATGGCAGAATGTATATATGGGGTTTCTCTCTGCTTTGTGGGGCTCTTGGAGACTGACACATAAGCCAAACATGCTTAAGACACACACCTCTACAGCCTTGGGCATCCTATCTCTATCTAGGACATGAATCCCAGATTTTGAAACCGCATCTATAGCGTAGAGCTGCTAATAATACCTGACACAGCCTTCAGCCTGGCCCCTGGGGTGCCCGAGTTCTTGACAAAGGGCTCCCTTTTCAACCTTCAGGAAGCATCTCTTCTTCCTTGGGAAGATGGGAAAGGACAAGGGCCTTTGGTTCCATTTCCTGGGTAAGGAAAGAAAGTAGATTAGCAAGCCAGAGCTGGAAAGAAACAGGTATTCTTCTTCATCCCATCAACTCTCAGGAGAGTTTTATACTTGATTTGGGTGTGTTTTGAGTGTTCACATGGAGAGAGGGTTTGTAGCAGTCATCAAGGGGAGGTGGTCGGAAGGAGGCCTGGCAAGCAGAGCCCGGGAGCTCTCACTGGGGCAGAATGAATGCCTTCAAACCTTTGATTCACCCACTGCTCTCCCCTCCCTCACCTTCCACCTCCCTTGGCCACCAGGCAGATGTCTCAAGGCACACCAAGGAGACCTCCTCTGTTCTGCCATTTGGGAAACGTTAGAACCATCCTCTGGGCCAACAACAGAGTGATTCCAGCCCAAGAGCCTGATGGGGTCCGGAAGGACAGGTTGGGGGAAAACCTGGTTGTTCTCCAAGAGCAGGGACCTTCCTACTTCATCCCCAGTTTCCCTCAGCAACCCACAGTGGGTCTGTCAGCCATGACTGTCTCACTCTTGGTGAAGCTACTTGTGTTTTCATCCTGTTGCACCTTTCTGGGCTAATGAATTCTTCAGGTTTTCAATGTGCTATACACAATAGCATTTCTCTACTAGTTGTCTTAGCAGGAAGAGCACTGACCTGGGAGTCCAACCAATCTAGGTTCACATTCCACCTCTGTCACTGACTAGCTGAGTGAATACAGGAATTTTTCATCACTTCTCTGAGACTCAGTTTCTCCATCTGTAAAATGGACTATTGATACCTCCTCTTCCTGCCTTGCATGGCTGCTGTGATGAGAAAATGAGATCGTTGACCTAAAAGAACCCTGAACAAAAGCACAAATTCAGATGCTGATGCAGAGTCATATTTACTTTTGCTGAATCTACATCTAGCTTTTAGGGGGCTATTGGTTCTAGAATTCTCAGATTTGGTGAATAAGGCTGTGTTCCCTCGCTCCATCTCTACATAATTTTATACACTCTAGTCACATCCCTTCCCAGCCTTTATCTTTCTAGACTGAAGAGTCTGCATTTGTTTAATCTGTCTTCANGAAGCCACTTTTAGGTAGTTACAAACAAACAAAAACCCCCGTCCCCCCTCAGCCGTTAGGCACCTTCCCAAGCCCTATGATTTCACTGGGCGGAGAAATTAATTTGGAGCCCAGGAGAGCGGGAGGGGATCGTCAAGCCACGATTCCACCTAATCTTCACATTCGCCTTGTATACATTTGAACCACATCGAATCCCCGCTTTCCAACATACTTTACATTCTGCAAAATCCCTCTGTCCCGAATTATTGCCATCCAGCCTGCTCAGGTCTTCTCCAAAGAATTTGCGGGAACATCGAGGGGAGGGGGCAGGGAGAGGGCTGAACTCCCTACGTAAGTTCCCTTCTGCCTGCAAAAGACTCCGTCTCAATAGAATTCGTTCACCCGAGGGGCCCCAGAAACTCTCTCTTGGATGGTGGAAAGATCCGTATTTTTTAATGGTTTTGCCCATTCAGTACAAGAATTTGCTTTTTAAAAAAATTATTTTTAAGGGTGTAGTTATTTGCAACGTGGTACAAATAAGGCCAAGGGCTCAGATCCGAATCCAGAACACAGCAGTACCAGACTCTCCCCACTCCCCAGGTCTCTCTACCCTCCCCCCAC
>SJXQ01011719.1:0-100698 GCA_006408695.1 Aepyceros melampus
GATTCCAGCTTGTGTATCAAACAATCATGAGCATAGTGGCAGGAGTATGGATAATCCTGTCACACAAGCTAGTCTGCCTGCAGAGAGGTTTGACCTGAGACACCCTTGTCACACCCAAGGCACGGAATTAGCAGTAATTATTGGCACAACAAATGAAAAACCCTTCACCAATATAATTCTTAATCAACCCACTATACTATACTAATAATTTTCTAACTTCTCAAAAGAGTCTGTATATAGAAAGTTTAAAGCATCTCGTGCCTCTCACGGTTGGGAGACTGTAAACAATCACATGTGGCTGGGCAAACCCGCTCAGGCAGGCTAGAGAACCTTCAGAGGAGTTTGTAAGTTGACACACTCTTGTCACGCCCAGGAATTTTTATTAACTGGAGCTGCAAGTTAACTCCTTCTCTGAGAGAAATGGTGATGAGGGAGAGCCCCCCGTAAAGTCAGAGGTGTAGGTGAGAGTGTAAAACAGTAAACTACGCAGACTCTGGTTTTGGGGGTAGATGCTCGGGAAGAGGGGGTTTCCTGAGGCTCGATCCTGCCTTTGCGTATGCCGAAGCCTCCTTCCTCATGACCTTTGCCATGGGAGGAGTTCCTCACGCTGGCTCCCAGCACAGGTCCTTGAAAGAAGAGACCAGGACCCAGACACTCGGGGGGACGACCACATGAGGACATGGGGAGAGATCCCATCTCCCGAGGGGAGCAGCGTGGCAGGAGCCAGCCCTGTGAACACCTGGACCTCAGGCTTCCGCCCTCCAGCACCTGAGGAAGTAAACGTCTGCTGCTGGAACCGCCCAGGCTCTAGGAAACTAAAGCAGCCTCATCCTCACCCCCTTTCAAGCTCAGCCTGGTTCTTGTCTCCATGCTGGCTCCGAAAGTGCTCCATACTTTCCACCTTCTCTCTCCTCCTCCTCGTGTGTGCCTGGACACGTTGCTACAGAGAGGGTTAGCTCTATGTGTCAGCTCAACTGGCCGTGGGGACACAGACAGCTGGTTGGAGCGGATCGGGGTATGTCTAGAGGGTTCTGTGGACAGAGTAAGTCAGGGCCCCCCAGGGGTGTGTGTGTTGGGTGGGGAGTCATCCAATCCCTCGACCCCAGGATGGCACAGAAGGTAGGGAAGGAGCAAACTCTCTGTCTCTGCAAATGTGACGTCCATCTGTTCCTGCCCAGAGACGCCGGGGACACTGCCGCTCTGGGCTCTAGTGCTCTGAGACTCACACTTGGACTCAAAGGGCCGGCTGACCCTTCCTCATCTCAGGCCTCAGGCTCGGCTGGGAGCTGCTCACTGGCTGTCCTGGGGCCCCAGCCTGCAGGCAGCTTGTGGGGCTTCTCCGTCTCCATCACCATGGACACGGATTCCCACAATAAATCTCTTCTGTATAGAGGCTTCCCAGGTGCCTCAGTAGTTAAAGGATCGGAGACCTGAGTTTGATCCCTGGGTGGGGAAGACTCCCTGGAGGAGGAAATGGCCACCCGCTCCAGTGTTCTTGCCTGGAGAATGCCCTGGACAGAGGAGCCTGGCAGGCTGCAGTCCACGGTGTCGCAGAGTCAGACACGACTGAGCGCAGGCACATCCCACTGGTTCTGCTTCTCTGGTGACCCCTGACTCCTCAGCAAGGAGGCCCAGGGGGAGTTTGGCCAGAGTACAGGGTGGGGAAGCTGTGGGCTCCAGCCTCTGCTGGAAACTCCCCCGAGTCCCCAGACTGGGTGACACCACGGCGCCCAACCGGCCGTGTGGACCTCATGAGGCATCAGCCCTCTCGTGTCTCCTCTGAAAACAAGCAGCTGCCTGGGAGGCAGCTACACAGATTACACAAGACGCCCGTCCCATCGTCCATTCCGTGCACGGCGGCCAGTGTTCCCTCTCCCCTGGTGAGGCCAGCCACTTCTGAGTCTTCTGAGTAAAGAGGGGTGCCGGGGTGCCCTGTGTCAGCCCAGGTTGGGGCATGCACCCCGCCCCACCGACAGCAGAGCCTCTGGAGGTGAGAAAAGGAATGCCTGATGGGCCGGGAGCAAAGCTGAAGCATGTTTGGCTGTGTTCAGTTACATCTCAAGGAAGTTCGCTCAGAGAAGTTTTGCAAAGTCCACTTATAGAACAATAAAGGCCCATGGCCCAGTTTATGATGCCACTTCAGCCGCCCTCGCACGGAGACGATGGGTGATCCCCTTGTCCACACTGTCCCAGCCGGGGAGCAGCTCCCCGAGCCTCACCTTCCTTGCATTGTTGGTGCTGGCTCGGGGCAGGGCACTGGTCAGTGGGAGCAGGGCCGGGCTCTGGGAGCAGTCCTCAGGGAGACGCCCCTGACGTGTGCGTCCTGCAGCATGCCCCAGCCTGGACCCCCACCCCGGTCCCTGGCCCCCGGGATGCGGCTCTGTGGAAGCCTGGCCTCAGCTCTGACCCCGTCCCGGGACCCCACGTCCTTGCAGTCTGCCCCGCACTGTCCCCAGGCACAGGGCCCCCGCAGAGGCCTCCTGTCTGCTCCCTTTGCCGTGACCCCAGCCTCCTTCCCGAGGCCCTGGGGCCTTTGCAGGGACTCCCCAGCTCCCCTAGGAGGCCTCTCCCACCCGCCTCTGCGGTGCTCCCCACAGCCTTGGCTGCTGGACAGCAGTGTTGGCGTCAGTGGGCGGGGCAGGGGGGCTCTGGTCCCTGCAGTCTGGCCGCCTCCGCAGCACCAGGACACGGTGGACAGGGCAGCCCTGGACCTTCTCTCCTTGGGACCGAGTTCTGGGAGGTTCTGCTCAGGGCCCATGGCTGGGTCCTGAGCAGCCTGGCTGGGAGTCATCACACTGACGGGGTGACTCCCCTCACGAGGCAGATGGAGACAGGGAGGAGGGGACAGTGGGAACATGGCCTCCCACGCTGGCCTCTGGGTTTCAAGGCATGCGTCTGAGCTAATTGCCAGGAGCTGTAGCAAGGCAGGCCAGGCCCTCCTGCCCCTGCAGACCAGGGGGTCCACATAGCGCAAGCTTACTCTGAAGCAGCTGGCACTCTGAGGGGCATCTGCCCTGGGACATGGGCAAAGAGGTGCCTGGGCGCACTACACGGGCTTCCTTAAAATCCTGACACTGCAAGGGGTCATATAGCTGCTGTCAAGAGGGAAAGCACTGCCATCTTTGCAGGAGGCAGCTAGTCCAACACATGCTGGAAGAAAGGAATCCTGCCCGTGAGAAGGGGCTTTGAAAGCACTGATGTCCTGGATGGAAGCTCAGTATAGACCAACATCAGACAACATGCTACAAGTGTGCCCTTGCACACGCACACACACGCAGTCACTCACACACAAATGCATGTGTGCACACATGCAGCGCACACACCCACAGATGCGTGCACACACAAGCACTTATGAAGACATGCATCACACACCCACACACATGCAAACACATCCAGGCATACATACATGTACACGTGTGCACACAAGCCCGCGTACCTGTGCACACGCATACACATGCACGTGGCGTTTATCTGTTCATAAGGATGGACTGCCATAGCTGAGGTAGGCGGAAGTGAGCATGGAAACTATGAGCTAAACAAAATAATTTGGTTAAGTTTTCAAATACAAGGGAGAATGTGATGGTCACAAAAGAAAAATAGATTGCTACCTGCATATAATTATTTGCCTTAAAGAAGAGCAGGTAAAATTCCTGGACTTGAAAGATAGAGAAACAATATGTGAAAGCCCACCTCTTCCTCTAAAATTTAATCAGATGTTAGGGGGAGACGTTGGTCCACCTCAGGACCTTTCCATAGGAACTGTCGATATCAAGAGAGCACAGATTGAAGCTCACAGATTTATGCAAAGAAAATGCCACCTGATAATTTTATGCCCAGCTCAACTATTATTTGAGTGAAAAATAGAGACCTTTTGTTGTATAGAGAACTCCTATTGCCTTCTTGAAGAATTTACTAGAGGGTGAAAGCTGTCCACTCTGAGCCATCCTGTTCAATAGCTGTAACAAGTGAACTGGTGTGGAGCCTGTTATAAAACCTTACAAATTTAATATGCAGTTTAAAGCAAGGGTAGAAATGATGGCTATCGAGTGAAGATTAAATATTATAGGCTATAACACTGCGAAAATAATATATGAACTAAAGAGCAGGTGGTGGGGAAAGCGTGCTGGGGGTTGGATTAGCAGTGAGCTTACCATCCTTCTCAGCACAGGTCAATGGTTTAAAGCTCATTAATCAAACAATCCAAGTATCATTATCACATTTAAGTGAATGAAGTTGTGCGTGTTCAGTTGTGTCCAACTCTTTGTGACCCCGTGGACTGTAGCCCATCAGGCTCCTCTGACCGTGGAACTTTCCAGGCAAGAATATTGGAGCAGGTTGCCTTTTCCTCTTCCAGTAGATGTTCCCAACCCAGGGACTGAACCTGTGTTCCCTGTGTTTCCTGAATTGGCAGGAGGATCATTTACGCCTGCACCACCTGTGAAGCTTTGTAGGTATGAACTGGACAACTAGAATTAATAAGAGTAATTGTGAAGCCGGAAGTGTTGCCACCTTATCTTGGCCCTCCGGCTCCCAAGCCCACTG
Organism: Aepyceros melampus; assembly: GCA_006408695.1. Lineage (NCBI taxonomy): Eukaryota > Metazoa > Chordata > Mammalia > Artiodactyla > Bovidae > Aepyceros > Aepyceros melampus. Next base: position 4,543 of record SJXQ01011719.1, read on the forward strand.
GCTTGCAGTTGAATTTGGTCAACAGGGAGATAACATGAGCGACCAAGGGGAACAGGCACACAGCCTTCTTCCCAGAGGTCCCCTCAGCGCCCCTGGAGCTGCCGTGTCCCCTGACAGCGTGTCGCTGCTCCTGTCCACGTGGACTGCTTCAGCCCCTGCTGGCTTCTTCCACGTTTCAGCAACTCTCCTTCTCCTGGTCCCTTGTTCTATAGAGCTAGCTCTTCCTACATTAAATGTACACAACCAGCCTGCTTTCAGGAGAAAGAAAGAAGGGAGAGGGAAAAAAGTAAAGAAATTCAGAGAAGGCAGAAAGAATAACACAGCACTAGCTGAACTGGAGTGGGCAGCATTTCCCTCCTCCAGGGGATCTTCCCAAACCAGGGACTGAACCCAGGTCTCCTGCACTGCCGGTGGATTCTTCACCACCTGAGCCACAGCGGACACCCACACATGTAAAACTATTCCAATATAATTAATTATAACAAGTTTGAGAAAAGCAGTCATATGGCAAACACAGCAGACTTTCTGTGTGTTATTCTTTCTGCCTTCTCTGAATTTCTTTACTTTTTCCCTCTCCCTTCTTTCTTTCTCCTGAAAGCAGGCTGGTTGTGTACATTTAATGTAGGAAGAGCTAGCTCTATAGAACAAGGGACCAGGAGAAGGAGAGTTGCTGAAACGTGGAAGAAGCCAGCAGGGGCTGAAGCAGTCCACGTGGACAGGAGCAGCGACACGCTGTCAGGGGACACGGCAGCTCCAGGGGCGCTGAGGGGACCTCTGGGAAGAAGGCTGTGTGCCTGTTCCCCTTGGTCGCTCATGTTATCTCCCTGTTGACCAAATTCAACTGCAAGCCAGTGGGCTTGGGAGCCGGAGGGCCAAGATAAGGTGGCAACACTTCCGGCTTCACAACATAAGGAGGCTTTGTAGAAGCACAAGAAGGGACAGAGCCTGGCAGCAGATGGGACGACGGTGTCTGGCAGCAGCTGAAGCGGAATGTGGGACAGGAGTCACTGCAGACGAGGAGCGTGACTTGACAACGAAAAGCCTAATTCCTCAGGGGCATGTGCAAAACTCCAAGTACGCGCGCAAAACAAAACTCCAGATTTCAGCAAGCCCCAGCTAACAGAACTGCAAGAACAAGTAGGCGCGTCCACCAGCATTCTGCAAGACTGTAATAGGGCTTTCACAATCAATCAAGAAAGCAAAGCTATGAGCATATGAAAGATCAAAGCAACACAATTACCAATAATTAGCAAAGAGATCGCATGAAAATGCAGACTGTAGGAGAATGCATGTCAAACGTGCAGGGCTGACTTTCTTTCAAGTATACGCAGAATGCTATGGAAATTGACCTGGATTAGACTATAAATCAGTGCATTTCAAAACCAAACCGATTTTACCATGAGACAGAACATACTTTGTGAACATAATTATATTGCAAGTCACTGACAAAAAATAACTTAAAATATCCATATGTTTAGAATGGTTAAGCAGACTGCCTCCCCCCACCACGGAACACTAGTCAGCAATGAAATTAACTGACTACTTGTACCCTAGCATGGAGCTGCAGGGAATTACGTGGAGCAAAGAGAAATGCCCAAGGCTATATGGCATAAGGTTCTCATTATATGACATTTTTAAATGGTGAAATTTTAAGACTGGAAGATGGATTAGTGTTTGCCGGAAGGTGGGGTGTGGGGAGGTTAGGGAGAGAGGGTGTGGTTAGAAGGGTGCTGAGTATGAAGACTGCTGAGTGTCCTGACTGCGGCTGGACTCATGAAGATAACATTGTAGAAGACTGAACCCACGCACGGCACACACGTACCTGCCACAGCACACACACACACACACACACGCACACACATGCACACGCACGCACGCACGCACACACGTGCACATATGTCCAAGTAAAAGTGGGGAAATCTGAGCAAGATTAGTGAATTGTGCCTCTCCAGTGAAACGCCACACTAACATTTTACATGATACTTGGATTGGTGAAAACGGCAAAAATTGCATGAGATTCTCTCCATATTATTTCTTCTGCTGCTGCTAAGTCAATTCAGTCATGTTCGACTCTGCGCGACCCCATAGATGGCAGCCCACCAGGTTCCCCCGTCCCTGGGATTCTCAAGGCAAAAACACTGGAGTGGGTTGCCATTTCCTTCTCCAATGCATGAAAGTGAAAAATGAAAAGTGAAAGTGAAGTCTCTCAGTCGTGTCCGACTCTTAGCAACCCCATGGACTGCAGCCCACCAGGCTCCTCCATCCATGGGATTTTCCAGGCAAGAGTACTGGAATGGGGTGCCATCTCTAGCTCGAAGAAATTTTTAATTAAAGACCCTGTGTATAAAAAAAGTTAAATACTTGTGGTTTGAAGGATAAATAACAATGTAAAGTATACAACAGACATTTCTAAATAATAAAAGAGTCTTCCCTGGTGGCTCAGAGGTTAAAGCGCCTGCCTCCAATGCGGGAGACCTGGGTTCGATCCCTGGGTCGGGAAGATCCCCTGGAGAAGGAAATGGCAACCCACTCCAGTATTCTTGCTTGGAGAATCTCATGGACTGAGGAGCCTGGTGGGCTGCAGTCCATGGGGTCGCAAAGAGTCGGACACGCTGAGTGACTTTACTTTACTTTACTATGATCAAAAATGTTAGCCACAGCTGATGCAAAACTGGAGAAAAGTTTACAACCTTAAACTCTTACTTTTGGAAGGAAGAATGACCAAAAATAACTTAAGAAGTTAAGAAACACAACAAAAACAGAACCAACAATGTAAATATAAAAAATAAAAGAGTAGAAATTGATAAAACTGAAACCAAACTAAAGGTATTCAATATCTTCAACGTTAAAAGTTGGACTAAAAAAGATTTATCAACATTGACAACTTGCAAGAAATTTATCTAGAAAAAAACTTCCAAAGACTAAAAGTCCATTGCATTTTGAGGACAAATAAACCAATACTATGGATGTAAGAGATGATAGCTGTGATTCTAGCAGGACCATATTATCTCTTCAAAGATAATATCACTTAGAGATTAAGACGGTAGAGTGCGTATTCCATGTATTTTTGCAACTTCCCCAAAACATTAATAAAATGACTTTTTAACTTGAAAATCTTTTCTGAAGTTCTAAAAAGATGGGGGTGCAAGGAATACAAATTTTGACTCCAAGAAATAAACCAGTGAAAAATAGCTAATTGAGTGAGTCTGAGAAGTCTGTGTTCCAAGCAGTGCACGGGAATGTGGGGAACCAAAAGGACGCATCCCAGAGAATTCACAAAGAAGGGAAAAGGAAGGGAGGGAAGATGCCTGGGGCCTGTGGCGCCAGCACGGCCTCCGTCTGGAGAGAAAGTCGGCACCAAGCTTTCCTCCCCCACCCACAGCCCCTACTCTACCTCTGCTGGAGTGATGTAGTTTCCACATTTGGCAGAACTGAGATGTGGGCACCGTATGCAAAAGACTAAAACATAACCTGGCAGGAAACCTTCCCCTTTTAGGCGAGAGAGGAGGATATAGTCTCCTGGGGAATCAGCCAACCACAGAGGAAACATCTAAATGCACCTGAGTCTCCAAGGTAATGCGTTCCCACAGAATGGGCCATCCACGTGTCCTTGCAGCAAAATCCAGACTCCATGGTTGACCCTGTAAAGCTTCCAAACATGCTGTAGTGTGAGCCACCAGCCCAGGAGTGTCAAGTGGAGGAAAAGTTTCCAGCAGCGGCCAGAGCCACAAACAGAGCCGCGCCCCATGGAGGGAACAGGACTTTCCAGAGAGCAGAAACTTTCCCCAAAGTCATCGTATACCCCAGAGAAATAAGGAAAATATTGCAATAATAAAACCAGAACAGCATGCTATCTGTACCACACGAGGAAATTCAGAGAACAGTAACAAAACAGTGATTGGAAATTAAAAACATGGCAGTCAAAATGAAAAACCCCAGAGAAAGTCTGCAAGAGAAAATCGAAACAATCTCACGGTGAGGCGAACTCACAGAAAGTACACAGAGATAAAGGGAAGCACTGAGAAGTAAAGCGATCAAATTAGAAGACCCGTTCAGAAGGTCCAGCACCCCCATAACGGACGCTACAGATGAGAAAAGTCAAAATACACCAAGCAAGTAGAAGAGATTAGATCAACAACAGCAACAAAAATCAAGACAGTTCCTCAGAAATAAAGGGCGTGGGTTGATGGATTAAAAGGCCCTGCAGACACCCAGCACAGGAATGAAAAGAAGCGCACACCAAGGGTCTTCACGTGAAGCTGGGCAGCAGAGCAGAGACCATGCTGTAATTCTGCTTGTAGAAAAGTTGGCTCAAAGGTGGAATCAACAAGGCTTTGGGTTTCTCACCAGCACCACAGGGCTGCAAAGACAGTGATGTGCCTCTTTTGAGTCAGAAGGAAAACAGTTTCCAACCAGAATTCTTTACCCAGCCAAACCCTTCAGTATGTTTTGATAGTCAACAATAAAATAAAATATGTAGAAAAAGATAAAAAGCACTTTGGACAGGCGGACTTTAAAATCATTGCTTCCTTGGAGTGCTTTCCTGGGAGGCTCGGGAGGTCGTGACCACCCGGCCGCAAGCAGAAGCCCCCTGATGGCTCAGGCACCAGACGTGCAGTGGAGAGTGTGGCCGCCTCGGAGGCAGGTGAAGGCCTCGTGTGGACAGCTGTCCACCAGACGCAGAGGTCACCGTGCCCGGATTGGAGGGCATCCCTGTCGACGGGCATGTGGAGGTTCACCTGGGGGCCTCAGCCTGACCATGTCAGCGCCTGACCCAAGCTCTGTGCACCGGAGCTGCTGACTGGGGTCCTCCTCTGTGCATTCCGCGGCTGCGCACGGCTCATCTCCTGGGGTTCTGGGCCATCTGAGGGCGTGCACCCCGCTGCACAGACGGGCTGCTCGGGGTGCATCCCGGGAGCTGGAGGAGGGTCGCGCAGTCAGCACAGCTGTGCCCCTGACTGGGGCCGTGCTCCTCCCAGACACCAGCTTGCGGTCCACCCTGCGGCCCCTGCAGGGCGCCGCTTCATTCACGACCTGCTCAGGGCACTCTGCAGAGGGCTGCACTAACTCCAGGGTGCCAGGTTTCCCCACACACTCTGCTGAGCTGGTCTTCCCCGGGTGCCTTTCCTCTGCGGTGGCCACAGTGCTCTGCCCTTTAAACTTAGCTCCCTGACTCTCCCTGTAAACCCAGTGACAGAAGGTACGGATATGTTCTTAGCTTACAAACTCTTAAAAATGTAAGAATGTGATTTCCTCAAAGCCAAGGAGATGATGGCTCTGGGGAGAGGGCGGGAGAAGAAAAGATTAGGGTGAGGTCGTGGTGGCTTCGCCAGGCTGGGGAGGCTCCGGCTCGTCACAGAAAGGCTGGAAGGATGCGTGTTTCCTGTGTTACTGCTGTTCGCCCGTGCCGTTGAATGAATGATGTGATACATCTCACAGCAGAGGCATTAAAGATGAGAGAACTCTAGGAACACATCTGTCCTGATAAATGTGCAAACTTAAGTCGACTTGAAAAGTGTCTGATAAACTATAACTTCCCAAAAATGACCCCCAAAGAAACAGCAAGCCTAAAAAGGCCTTTAGAGTTAAAGAAATCGCACTGGTATTTTAAAGGCCATCTAGCTCATATTTTCAATTTAAAAACAGGCACAGATAGTTTTATGGGTGAATTCTACCAATAGTCAATGAACAGAAATCATTCCAATTTCATAAAGAATTGTCCAGACAATAAAAAATGAAAGGACTCTTTTTATGAGGTATCATCTTGATCCCAAGTCAGTGAAGGACAGTATAAGAGAAGTGTAGGTCAATACAATTTATGAGCATAGATTTAAAAATCAATCAAAGTGTTAACAATTCACATGCGGTAATCCATTAAAAATCACTCATGATCAAACTGAGTTTTCTTAGGAATAAGAAGATGCATTAATACCACATGTATAATTCACCACTTAAAAACATACAGTTATGAGAACAGAGGCAAGAAAGTGCATTTAAAAAAATTTAACCTCATTTTTGATGAAAGCTCTGAAAAAGCTACAAATAGGAGAGTACTTCCTAAAGTTGATATAGGTTATCTATAAAAATGGACCACAGACATCATACTTCAGTATAAAACTTCTAGATACACTCTCTTTAAAATCTGGGACAAGTTAAGAGTATTTCAATTTGGTGGCGTAAAACAAGATAAATAGTAAAAGATTTAAAAGGAAAACTGTGCCACTATTGCCAGACAATTTTGTGGCATCAACAGACATATTATTCAGAATAAGCTTCTTAAATTTTGCTTTCTGTAAAACCTAAAGGAATGAACACTTAGTACATGAAAACCCGTTGAGGAGAAAATAACACAACGACAATGAAAGACAATCAGAAGATCTAAATAAACATTTAAATAAACGTGCTCATTTATGTAAAGTCTCAATACCTATAGAATGCCACGTTCTTTAAGTTCAATGCACGTCTCATTAACATTCTAATATTTGTGGTAGAACTAGACAAAGAGCATTTAAAACTTTATATTTGGATCTGCGGTACTTATAATAGTTGATGTTTACAGGGTACAAATGTGACACTTAAAAATACACACTTATTTCAAATCAATGCAGGACAGTCGCCACGACAGACCGTGCAATGGGCCATCAGACAGGCTCGATTTCAAAGGGCTGAATCACGCGGAATACTTTCTTTAGCCATAATGAACTAATTTAGACCTCAGTGACCCTAAAATATCTAGAAAATCCCCAAATATTTACAAGTTAAGTAACCCATTTCTGAACAATCCATGGGTCAAAAATAAATAACCAAGCAAATTAGAGAAATACTCTGAACAGGACGATAACGAAAACACATCAGACCCACACACGTGCAATGCAGCAGACCCAACTCTGGGAGGGAGATTTACAACCTTAAATGTTTACCTTAGAAAAGAAGGAAATCCGGAATGAGACGTGTAGACGTTCGTGTCAATAAGGCAGAAAACAGGAGTAGTCAACCCAGAGCAGGAGGAAGAAAATGAGAGACAGGAGCCCAGATCAGTGAAGCAGAAAACAGAGGGGCTTGTGAGGGCGGGGCTGAGGAGGGACCAGAGGCAGCTTTGGGTCTGGCGGGCATGTCCTTTACCTTGATCGTGGATGTTGGGAGCTGACTTGTGCCCCTCAAAACTGTTATGCTGAAGCCGCAATCCCCAGCGTGGTGGTCCTTGGAGGTGGAGCCTTTGGGAGGTATTTAGGGTTGGATGAAGTCAGGAGGGTGGGGCCCTGGTCCTATGGGATTGGTGACCTTCTAGGAAGAGACACCCTGTCTCCCTGTCTCTCTCCATCTCTCCCTCTTTGCCTCCCTCTCCTCTTCCTCGCCACCCTGTGAGTTCACAGAGTCAGCCACCTGTAAACCAGGGGGAGTGCCCTCCCCAGGAGCCCAGGCTACCTGCGCCTCCATCTTGGACTTTCCAGCCTCCAGGGTGGTGAGAGATTAGCCTCCTCCCCCATTACTTAAGCCACTCCGCCTGTGGTTTGTTGCCGCAGCCGGAGCAGACTGAGGTGGGGCGAAGGTTTCGCTGGTGTGCGTACATGCCAAAACGCTGACGTGCTCCACAGTTGCGTGCCGGGGGCCAGCGTGAGGAACTCCGCCCGTGGCAAAGGTCATGAGGAAGGAGGCTTGGCATACGCAAAGGCGTGATCAAGCCTCAGGAAACCCCGTTCCCGAGCATCTACCCCCAAAACCAAGAGTCTGTTTTATGCTCTCACCTACACCTCTGACTTTACGGGGGGCTCTCCCCCATCACCATTTCTCTCGGAAAAGGAGTGAACTTGCAGCTCCAGTTGATACAATTCCTGGGCGTGACAAGAGTGTTTCAGCTTACGGACTCCTCTGAAGGTTATCTAGCCTGCCTGTATAGGTTCGTCCGGCCAAATGTGATTATTTACAGCCTCCCAACAGCGAGAGGCACGAGATGTTTTAGACTTACTAAAGGCAGATTCTTTTGGGAAGTTAGAATTTATTAGTATAGTGGATTGATTAGGAATTGTATTGGTGAAGGGTTTTTCATTTGTTGTGCCAATAATTGCTTCTAATTCCCTGCCCTTATAATGAATATAACTAGCATATAAGAGAAATAAGTATTAACCTTTAAGATTAATCATGTTAACCTTGGGTTAGATAAATTCCTTTCTTGATTGTAACTCATTACATCCTTACCCTATAGGAATGTACCTTTATCTGGAGGGTGGTGCCTGGTTTAAGAAAAAACACCCTTGGAAAAAATGAGTTTTTTGGTTATCAGAAAGAGAGGGTCATGAAGTGTTAGCAGGCCTCATGGCCAGAAGATGATGTGAAACCCCTAAGACCTTTTTTGTATGTAAAGCACCCGATTTTGATAAAGGTCAGGACTGCTGACCCCCGCGTGACTTTGTATTCATCCCTATGTGTCACAAAAGGTATATAAGCAAACCTGAAAATAAAGAAAACGGATCCGTTTCCGGAAAGACTGATTCCCCCATGTCGTTCTTTCTTGTCCTCCGTATTTCTGGCTGAATTCCCATCTGGAGCACGGGTGCCCGCCATGTCTGCTTACTTGACCCGGCTTTCAAGTCCATGCGAAAAGGTGCCCAAGGAGGGGCACCTTTCGATGTTCAAGTGGTGCCGGTGGCCCAGTGTAGATGGTGCAAATTCCTTGTCTTGGAATTTTATTGGTATCCCTTGTAAAGCAAGTTATTCAGCCTCTTTCTCTCCTCTAATACCTCTTACTATTTTCTGGCTGAATTCCCATCTGGCACTTGGGTCCTCACCAAGCCTACTAACTCTGCCTGGGCTTCTAAGATTGGACCGGGAGGCCTCAGTGCCTCCTCTCCTTCGGGAGAACGGAAAGACGCCTGTGGCCTACGTAGGTGGTGATTGGCATCCCATGTAAGCCAAGTTATTCAGCCCCTTTCTCTGCTAATTTCCTAATCTCTCTCTATCTGTAATTGAGTAAGTTCTTTCCTAGTACGCTGACTCCGTCTCCACCTTCGAATCACCCTGGATCCACCGGGGCTGGACCCCGGCAAGTGATTTTTTTTTTAAAACAAAAATTTAGCAGGAGACAATGTTCCTTCCAGAGATGTAAAGGTTGCATTTACTAAGTTGAACAAAGTGTTTATAAAGTGGAATGTTTGCACCACTTTAATTATAAAAATACCTCATGAGTCTTCTTTCGGTGTAGCATTTGCATGAAATCTGGTTTTCAAATCTGTTGCCACTTCCAAAGACACTTTCCCGTGGATTCTGCAGTATATCCTAGTCTGCAAAGACAAATACAGAGGCCAGTCCATTTACACCATTAAAACTATATAAGGAGTAACTTGATTATTTCATTTGATCTTCATAACAACTCTTTCAAGACAACAGGACCTTACTTTGCAGGTAATGAAGCAATCTCAGGCTTTTCTGGAGGGAAGGCTTAAGACTGTATAGAATTTGTACATAGTTCAGCTCAATACACAATCTCCTTGAGTGTGGTGCCAGGAGCTAAGGACATAAAGATGGACTAAATGCAGCTTCTGCCTTCAAGCTCAAAGTTGAGCATCTGTGGAGCCAGGAATTTAACCCAGGTCTTCTAATTGCAAACCCTTGTCTTGCTTTATCGTCTCAGCTCCGAGGTTTGGGCCAGCTTTAGGGAAAACCATCAGATATGAGCAATTTGCCTTCAGCAAGCAGCCTTCTCCCTTTGGTACCTTCCTTTCTTCTCAAGCACCAAACACCTTCATGCTTCCCAAAGCTCTCTCTGACATTTGCCTTCCAAGTTCCCCATTATTACCACTCCCTCCTTTTCTCTCCCAAACTCAGCTTGCCTGGGTCTTACTCCGGCTCACAGCTACTGAATCTTAGAAGTGTTTCTAAACTTTTTGACCATGACCTACAGTGACAGGGCCACTAAATAAAGCTCATAGGGCTCCAGTGAGAGACCCTTTAAAAAGTGTCCCTTCTTCAGGGGAGTCACAGCCCTCCACTGGGTTGCACAGCTCGGCAGTCAGAAGACCCCTTCACCCCCTCAACCAGGCAGTCCTAGAGCACACCCTGTGTAGATATGGGGCAGTCTGTGGTAAGAAGTGTATCTTGCATCGTCTTGCTGGTCAAAGCCAAAGGAACTCGCCCACCACTGTCCATGGTCCTGAACGATTCCTCCATGCACGGACACACGTCTTCTATCCCTGGGGCCCCAGTGGTTCTTGCTGAATGCTCTTACCATGTGTAGGTTTCCCCTGTTTATTTTTCATCTTGATGAAAAATCTGCCCTTTTATTCCGTCACAACACAAATAAGACCCACGATTTGTGTCGCAATTTACAAAGGAGAATGAATGCAAGCAGCCTGGATTTGAAGGCCAGGCCACATTTACGGGTGGGATCTTGGAGGGGCTACTTAGTCTCGCTGGACTTCAGTTTCTCCATCTTTAAAGTGAGGGTCAGAGTATTCAAAAGCTCTCAAGATTGCTCTGAGGGTTAAATGAGATAACGTACACAAAGTAGTTGGAGGGTGTGTTTGTGAAGAAGCCCAGCAAATGCTTTCTAGTAATAGTAACAGTTCTGAACACAGTAATTAATGTAATTTTAGGAATTATGTTTTTAAACATTATATTTTCCTTATCACCTGGAAATATGTACCCCTTCTCTACCTGTAACAGAGTCAAGCCAAAAACATGGAAAAACAGATTCATTGTTTCAACAGGGAATATTATATAGTGAATTTGTTAAACAAATGTTGAAGGGAGGATAAAGCTAAAAGAGAACGTTGAGGTAACTCAGAGAGTAACAGCAGGAAGCAACTCCCAATCCTCAGGCTTGAAGAGACAACGAGGACACACTGTGCTTCAGAGTCTTGAAGGTTGGACAAGGACACCTCTCTGCCCAATGATGATACTGATACATGATAATAAATTAATAACTGGCAATAGCTTGGCAGACTATCCGTCCAGTTGACCAAGAAAGAAAAGCCTTTCTTTAACATGTGGGTCAGTGTATTGTCACCTCTACACTCTGCTATTTGTCTTGAGACAACATTTTACATGAGAAAACTGTTAAGAAAAATTATTCAGAACTTGGAAAAAGATAAAGAATGTTGCGTATCTTTTATCTCATATTGGGGCGCTGTCAGCGTGTACTCCCAAGGATTACTAATTCTCTAGAAAAACATATCTTTGTTTCATGCACTGTTAATCAGGCTGTGCAGAGTTCTATGTTAGCTTGAGGAAAGATTGATAAACTGCAAACACTTTTGTTCAGTAGAGATTAAATTATTACTGTCCTATAAAAAAAGCCCCAAAGGTTACAGCTTTGCTTCCCTGCGGAATGTTCAGTAGGTTTATATCCAATGTAGCAGTTCTATTTCGGCATTCTTTTCCCGACGGACAAGTGTTGCTGTTGTTCAGTTGCTAAGTCACATCCGACTCGACTGCAGCAAACTCGTGTCCACTGAGTTGGTGATGCTATCTAACCATCTCACCTCTGCTACCCTCTTCTCCTCCTGTCTTCAGTCTTTCCCAGCTTCAGGGTATGTTGCAGTGGGTCAGCTCTTTGCATCAGGTGGCCAAAGTATTGGAGTTTCAGCTTCAGCATCAGTCCTTACAAATAAATATTCAGGGTTGATCTCCTTTAGGATTGACTGGTTTGATCTCCTTTGCAGCCCAAGGGGCTTTCAAGAGTCTTCTCCAGCACCACAGTTCAAAAGCATCAATTCTTTGGTGCCCAACCTTCTTTATGGTCCAACTCTCACATCTTTATATGACTACTGGAGAAACCATCACTTTGACTATATGGACCTTTGTCAGCAAAGTGATGTCTTTGCTTTTCAATGTGCTGTTTAAATTTGTCATAGCTTTCCTTCCAAGGAGCAAGATATCTGTTCCTATATATCTTGAATAAGTATCTGGTTTTGAATACTCTTTGAATCAGTTTTACCATCCTGCGGATTTCCTCCTTAATAAATATATTAATCAGTGTTCTCCCAAGAAAGAGAACCCATGGAATATATATAGATAAAGAGAGAAAGAATGAGATTCATCATGAAGAATTTGTTCATGTGCCTTTGGAGGTTGAGAAGTCCAACGCTCTGTCATCTTCAGGCTTGAGACTCAAGAAAGCTGGTGATGCGGTTTGAACACCTAGGAACTGGAGAGTCAGTGGTGTGGATTCCAGTCCTAATCTGAAGCCCTGAGAATCACCAGTGCCAAAGGCTAAAAAAGATCACTGTCCCATCTCAACCACACAAGCAGAGAGAGAGAAGGGGAGAATTCTCGCTTCCTTCAACCTTTTTCTATTCAAGCCCTCCGTGGATGGAATGAAGACCACCCACCCAATTTGGGAATGACCATCGCTTTACTCAGTCCACTGATTCAATTGCTAACCTGTTTTGGAAACACCCTCATAGACACAACCAGAAATAGTATTTAACCAGATATCTAGGTATCCTGAGATTCAGTCAAGTTGACACATCAAATTAACTATCATGATGAGTTACACAAATCCTGACCCGAGTTCACTATATACTTGTAAGATAATCATGTTTTTCGTTCGTTCGTTCAGTCGCTCAGTCGTGTCCAACTCTTTGCGACCCCATGAATCACAGCACGCCAGGCCTCCCTGTCCACCATCAACTGCCGGAGTTCACTCAGACTCACGTCCATTGAGTCCGTGATGCCATCCAGCCATCTCATCCTCGGTCGTCCCCTTCTCCTCCTGCCCCCAATCCCTCCCAGCATCAGAGTCTTTTCCAATGAGTCAACTCTTCACATGAGGTGGCCAAAGTACTGGAGTTTCAGCTTTAGCATCATTCCTTCCAAAGAAATCCCAGGGTTGATCTCCTTCAGAATGGACTGGCTGGATCTTCTTGCAGTCCAAGGGACTCTCAAGAGTCTTCTCCAACACCACAGTTCAAAAGCATCAATTCTTCAGTGCTCAGCCTTCTTCACAGTCCAACTCTCACATCCATACATGACCACAGGAAAAACCATAGCCTTGACTAGACGGACCTTAGTCGGCAAAGTAATGTCTCTGCTTTTGAATATACTATCTAGGTTGGTCATAACTTTTCTTCCAAGGAGTAAGCGTCATTTAATTTCATGGCTGCAGTCACCATCTGCAGTGATTTTGGAGCCCCCAAAAATAAATTCTGACACTGTTTCTACTGTTTCCCCATCTATTTCCCATGAAGTGATGGGGCCAGATGCCATGATCTTCGTTTTCTGAATGTTGAGCTTTAAGCCAACTTTTTCACTCTCCTCTATTAACTAGACGGACCTTAGTCGGCAAAGTAATGTCTCTGCTTTTGAATATACTATCTAGGTTGGTCATAACTTTTCTTCCAAGGAGTAAGCGTCATTTAATTTCATGGCTGCAGTCACCATCTGCAGTGATTTGGAGCCCCAAAAAATAAAGTCTGACACTGTTTCTCCTGTTTCCCCATCTATTTCCCATAAAGTGATGGGACCAGATGCCATGATCTTCGTTTTCTGAATGTTGAGCTTTAAGCCAACTTTTTCACTCTCCTCTTTCACTTTCAACAAGAGGCTTTTTAGCTCCTCTTCACTTTCTGCCATAAGGGTGGTGTCATCTGCATATCTGAGGTTATTGATATTTCTCCCAGCAATCTTGATTCCAGCTTGTGTTTCATGGCAGTATTATTCCTTGGGAAATCCCATGAACAGAGGACCATGGAGTAATAAGAGTTGAACATAACTTAGCAACTAAACCACCACTAATCCTGATAACAACACTGCAAGTTTTATATACTATTATGCTTCCTATTTTACACATGAAGGAATTGTGCATAAGTAATTTTCTCTAGGTCTTACAGCTAGTTAGTGTATAGCTGGGTGAAAGGTACAACCTTTCATATTAATATTCTTGTGCATGTACATATATATTAATACAAGTAAAATACATGTATTGATGCTTTCTTATTATGGTCATAGAGTTGGAAAATTTTTAAAAATGAATCTATCTTAAAAACTTGAGCCTATGATCTAGAGCAGAGATCAGGAAATTGTTTCTAAAATGGCCACATGGTAAATGTAGTGTTTGTAAGCTATACAGGCTCTATTCTGAATACAGCTCTGCTAAGGCAGGTATAGACAATATGTACACAATTAGGCATGGCTGTATTTCAGTAAAACTTTATTCACAAAAACTGATGATGAACACAATCTGACCCATGTCGTTTCCTGACCTCTGAATATTCTGTTTAATGAAAGTAATCCAAAGTTCTTTCATGACCATGGCAGAATTTGCTACTTGATTCCAGGACACTGCTCTTGTGGTCTTCTTTGAAAATAAAATCAGTACTTTCTTCAGCTGGACATATGGCCATCCAGAATAAAAGTTACCCTATTCCCCACCACCTGCAACAAGCTGTGACCATGTGACAAAGTCTAGCCAATGAGAAGCAAGCAAGGGTGGTATGTACATCTTTTAGGAAATACTGGCAAAAGGAGATACTCTCCATTTTCTTGTGGGCTGGTTTTTGGATGAAATATCTGGAGTTCCAGCAGCTATTTTAGACCAAGAGATCACTGGAATGAAACAGTTAAGATGGAGCAGAGCAGAAAGATGGAATAAACTTCAGTTCTTTAAGCCATAAGATACCAAGGCTTTCTATATCCAGACTTCTTTTATATGAAAGAGAAATAAGCCTCTATCTTGATTAACTTCTTATTTGGGTTTTCAGTCACAAGATAGAGGCTTATCTCTTAGCCTAATCTAGCCCTTCCTGGTGCAATGGTTATGAACCTTTCTTATCTATATCAGGAAGATGAACTTGTTCCACATTACCAGGGAAATGACAGGATGGGAATGTTAGGTGACATGAGAGACGTGAACTGAGCCAGAAGTCATAAAACCTAGCTTTGCCAGTTACTGTGCGATTCTGGGCAAGATACTTTAACACTGCTGCCAGTTTCCTCATTTGTAAAATAGAATTGGCTATACCTAATTCACATGGGTGTTGTGAGGCTAAAATGAAATAAAAAGTGTGAAGGATACAGGGTAATATTTATCCAATATTTGTAGAATAAGTAAATGAGTATGTGTATAATTTGTGTTAAAATGGAAATAACATACTAAGAAGAGCAAGGATAAACACTAATATAATTAGTATGTTACTTTAGCAGTGAGATTAAAGCTAGTGTTAGGTGAAATTTGATCTTTATACATATATGTATTTATTACAATAAGCATATTTATAAATTAAAATAATAAATGGAAGCAAAAAGAATATAAATGTAATATGTTTTATGAATACTATATAAATATAATAAATATCAGTATATACAATAGCCCGATATGACATCAGACAAATACGAGATTCATCTTTGTTGAAACTGAATATGACAAACTGCAAAATCCATCAGTTCTGCAAATTTATTATTATGTACAGAGTAGAATAAAGGGAGTAGAGAGAGGAAAGTGTGAAAGTGTTAGGAATTGACCAAGAAGTATTTTTTCAAACAAGGCTGACCTGAACATATGCCAACCATGCTGCATGACTCACTATTTCTTGAATGTGCTAGACACCTGTTACCTCTCTGTACATTGATCTGTGTTGTTCTTTCTAACATGTATGCTATTTCATGCTTAATAAACTTTTGCTCATCTTTAAACTCCAATACTTTTCTCTTTCTAAAATCTCTTACAGCTCTCCCAAGCAGAATATATTTTTTTCTGTAGTTCTTCCACATGCTATAAACATGTCTGTGTAAACATTTCATAACTATTTATTGATATGTTTTTGTTCCAAAGTATAAGAAAACCTCTAAGACATCTTCCATTTATCATCCATTCACTGGAAACGTTTTGGTGGTGTGTTTCCCATACATCATATACTGTTTACTTTCAGAAATTACAGTAGTGCACAAGTATGCAAACACCCTTTGATTACAAAACATATTTCACTAGTGGAGACAAAAAACCCCAAAAGTTAAATGCATAGCATGTCAGGTGGTGATATAATAAAAAGCACGGTTGCTGCTGCTGCTAAGTCACTTCAGTCATGTCTGACTCTGTGCGACCCCACAGATAGCACCTCACCAGGCTCCCCCGTCCCTGGGATTCTCCAGGCAAGAACACTGGAGTGGGTTGCCATTTCCTTCTCCAATGCGTGAAAGTGAAAAGTGAAAGTGAAGTTGCTAAGTCATGTCTGACCCTCAGCAACCCCATGGACTGTAGCCTATCAGGCTCCTCTGTCCATGGGATTTTCCAGGCAAGAATACTGGAGTGAGGTGCCATTGCCTTCTCCCAGTATAGGAGGACTGCTACTGCTGCTGCTAAATCGCTTTAGTTGTGTCCAACTCTTTGCACCCTAGAGACAGCAGCCCACCAGGCTCCCCTGTCCCTGGGATTCTCCAGGCAAGAACACTGCAGTAGGTTGCCATTTCCTTTTCCAATGCATGAAAGTGAAAAGTGAAAGTGAAGTTGCTCAGTCGTGTCCAACTCTTCGCAACCCCATGGACTGCAGCCTACCAGGTTCCTCCATCCATGGGATTTTCCAGGCAAGAGTACTGGTGTGGAATGCCATTGCCTTCTCCCAATATAGGACTAGGGGAATTTAAAAAACCTTCTATTGGATTATATAAAATTATGTACGTGAAACTTTTGAAAATTGTAAGGTGAAGTTGCTCAGTCGTGTCCGACTCTTTGCGACCGCGTGGACTGTAGCCCACCAGGCTCCTCAGTCCATGGGATTTTCCAGGCAAGAGTACTGGAGTGGGTTGCCATTTCCTTCTCCAGAGGATCTTCCCAAGCCAGGGATCGAACCTGGGTCTCCCGCACTGCGGGCAGATGCTTTAACCTCTGAGCCAACAGGGAAGCCTTGAAAATTGTAAAGCATTAAAGAATTTAAAGAATCATTCGACTTAAAACAAACTAAAAAATTACCTTCAAAAACAGGAAAGAAGTGATTGCTTAACTTCAAGAAAGGCTGCACCCTTCAAGTTTTTTAAAAATGCATAAATAGATAAAAGCCAGAGAAGACACAAAATTATTTCCCTGCAGTACCTCTAAATAAAATTGTTTTATGAACTTAATTAACAATGATGCAAATAGAACCAAAAATATTCACTGGGAAAAAAAAGCTTAATGAATATATTTTATCACTAATCTCTGTCTAGTTAATTTCATTCCCTTAACTATGACCAACATTTTTCTACTTCTAAAGTCATCCTTATCTCCATGGGCTTCTGAAGACATCTGTTTCCTGAGACTAAAATACACACACATATTTTTTTTAAATTAGTTCAGTTTACTTCTCATTTGATGTATTCCAAACATAAATTGATTTATGTTATGTGCACAAAAAGAAAGAAAAAAATGTGTATAAGAAATGAAGATATATAGAGTAGGGAAGAAAAATGAATGAAAAGCTACATCATGGAAAAGCGAGTTACTCACTCCTAAAAGAACATTCTTGGCAGAATCCTAGGCTACATTATTGTACCAAACACTTGAAATTCCTGAGTATTCTGTCATCTGAGAGCAAGTATCCTTTTAACATCAAGTTTTATAGTGTGTGGCTTATTTCATAATCCAATTTTATATAACAACGACAATAGCATTACTACCACTGCTTTTATTTCTCAAGTCACAGAAACTAGACATTAGTGGCAGCATGATTTAACAGATCCTTCTGTTTCTTCATATAGCTTTTACTTTTTACCTTTTCTGCTTGTAACTGGATATATACTCATTTTCTTCAAATAAGCTGATTTTCTCTGGATAAAAAAATATTTCAGTTCATTTCAGTCCCTCAGTCCTGTCCGACTCTTTGTGACGCCATGGACTGCAGCACGCCAGGCTTCCCTGTCCATCACCAACTCCAAAGCCTACTCAAACTCATGTCCATCAAGTCAGTGATGCCACCCAACCATCTAATCTGTTGTCCCCTTCTCCTCCCGCCTTCAATCTTTCCCAGCATCAGGGTCCCTTCCAATCAATATTGGAAGAGTCAGTTCTTTGCATCAGGTCGCCAAAGCACTGGAATTTCAGCCTCAGCATCAGTCCTTCCAATGAATATTCAAGACTGATTTCCTTTAGGATGGACTGATTGGAACTCCATGCAGTCCAAGGGACTCTCAAGAGTCTTCTCCAACACCACAGTTCAAAAGCATCCATTCTTCAGTGCTCAGGGAATAGCTCCCATGAGGGATCAGGGAATAGCTCAGATGATGGTAGTTTGCATGAAGATGGTAGAGATGGTAAGAAGTGGTTTGATTACGGATATATTTTGAAGTCAGCTGGAAACTAGCATCTCCAATTACAGAATAAACATTTAACATATATTTGTGGAAAGAGAATTATCAAAATTATTGATTCAATGTTAGAACTAGAGAATGTTATCATTTAAATGATTATAAAGAGATAATTCCATTTCAGTCCTCAAATATAAAGTCATCAGAGAAGCAAAAATAATATTGTGTTTCTTGGGTCTTTGTGAAAAAGTAAGAAATCTTCTGTAAAACTCCAAAGTTTATCGTTACAAAAGCAATCTCTAAATGTTTAAACAGTAAATTATGATATTGAAAGCACTACTAGGGTGATTAAAAAGTCAGTGGTGTTAAAAAAGCAAAAGCATTTTTACTTCATACAGACCAAAATGTAGCTTAAATTAATAAGAAGTGATTGAAAAATGCTTACAAAATCTCTGATATCTGTAGTTTTGATGAGAAAAAATACTCTTGTATTTGCATAATGTTCTAGATGACATACTATATCTTTGGATATTATATAGATATATTAACATTATGCAGGATGATGTTTACTGACTTTCTGGCTAAAAAGGATAATGCAGCTAAGTTTAATTGTGATGATACATTTTGTTAGTGAGACTTTAAATTTTCATGAATCATTTTGAAAGATCACATAAAAGAAAAATATAAAAGCTGTAAGAATGATCAAAATCTCACTTTATTCTTGGAGAAAAAAGTGTTGGGCTAAAGAAAAAAAAAACTTTAAGAAATGGGTTTGAGTTTTCTAAATTACTTCTGATATTATCCTTTACATCATTTTAAAGTTTGGAATGCACATACAGTCATATCCTGAATCATGATTGTTTAAATTTGAAACCTGCTCTGATAACATTTCGCTTGAAACTATTTTGGGGAATGGTCATCTCCTGCACTCAAACCTGCATGATCTTATGTAATAGGAATTCCACTCCCTCCAAATAATTTTAATAAGAGAATTGCAGCCTCCTCACTGCCTTCACAATCATTCCTCTCCAAGGGAAGCCAGTGGCATCAGATAGACTGAGACAAGTGTAATACACATGGATGGAATATTCTTACACTTGGCCTGAGGTCTTCTCTCTTCCTTGTGAGTCTGTACATTGGTCACTAATGTGGAAAGGCTTGAGTAGTAGGAAGCCCGTTTGGCCATTTGTCTAAGCCATGACCTCTATTCAAACACCACTGTTACTCATCTCAATCTATCTGATACTTGTACTATCTTTCAGGGCTTCCAGATGGGAAAGTGATAAAGAACCTGAATGCCAATGCAGGAGATGTAGGGAACATATGTTTAATCCCTGGGTCAGGAAGATCTGCTGAAAGAGAGCATGGCAACCCACTCCAGCACTCTTGCCTGGAGAATCCCATGGTCAGAGGAACCTGGCAGGCTCTAGTCCATAGGGTTGCAGAGTCAGGCACAACTGAATTGACTTAGCACACACACAGTATCTTTTAACTGGCCCATAACTCAAGGAGTGTAGTGGCTCATATGTGTCAAGATGGTTGGGCCATGGTATCCAGATATGTGGTCAAACATTAGACTGATGTTTCTGTGGGAGTGGTTTTGGATGAGATTAACATTTAAATAGGTGGTCATTGAGTAAAACCGACTGCACTCTTTAATATGGGTATACTTCATCCAATCAGTTGAAGGACTGAATAGAACAAAAGACTGATCTCTCCTAAGAAGAAATTCTGTAGTAGAAGTCTTTCATACTTAAACTGAAATACTGGCTCTTCCAGGGGTCTCTGACTTTGAACTTGGATCATAGCATCAACCTGTTGGCCCAAGTTGCAGATTTTGGATCTGTTAGCCTCTATAATTGCTGAACCAGTTCTTTAAAATTAAACACACACACACACACACACACACACATTTGTAGATCATAGATACAGACATAAATGTAAGATATCTCCTCTTGGTTTTGTTTCTCTGGAGAACCTTCAATTAATAGTAGTATAATAGAAAAGTGAAGTGTTCGTCACTCAGTCGTGTCCGACTCTGCCTGTCGGGTACAGTCTCTGCCCGTAGACTGTACCCTATCAGGATTCTCTGTCCGTGGAATTCTCTGGGCAAGAAAACTGGAGTGGGTTGCCATTTCTTCCTCTAGGGGATCTTCCCAACCCAGGGATCAAACCCGGTCTCCTGCATTGCAGGCAGATTGTTTCTCATCTGAGCCACCAGGGAGGCCATGATAGAAGGGAAGTGTAATGGGAGGACTTGAATAATTTTAGCTCATAACCCAACAGATATTGTTTTAAAATTATCAATGAAATAGTTGCTTATAACAAAGTAATTACTTCTGAAGTCTTCTACATGGTACTAACAGACTTGACAGTAGAGATATTCTTATCGAACCTCATGCCTTCATTTCAAGGGCAAATTAAGTCAATTTTCCCCCCAACCATTTTGTTGTTCTAAAGTGATTCAGCTAAATCATGGGGCTAAAGAATTACCCCTTTGATAAACCTGTGTGTTGTCCAAACTCATCCCATACAGCTGAAACTAGCACAACACTGTTAATCAACTCTTGTTCAGTCGCTAAATCGTGTCCCACTCTGTGACTCCCTGAAGTACAGCACACCTGACTTCCCTGTCATTCACTGTCTCCCAAAGTTTGCTCAAACTCATGTCCATTGAATTAGTGATGCCATCCAACTAACTCATCCTCTGCTGCCCCCTTCTCTTCCTGCCCTCAATTTTTCCAGCATCAGGATCTTTTCTAATGAGTTGGCTCTTCGCATCAGGTGGTCAAAATATTGGAGCTTCGGCATCAGTCCCTCTACTGAATATTTAGGACTGATTTCCTTTAGGATTGGCTGGTTTGATCTCCTTGCTGTCCAAGGGGACTCTCAATAGTCTTCTTCAGCCCCACAATTTAAAAGCATCAATTCTTCGGTGCTCAGCTTTTTTATGGTCCAACTCTCTCACATCCATACCTATCGGAAAAACTGTATGGAAAAACTATATGTCTTCCCTGGTGGCTCAGATGGTAAAGCGTCTGCCTGCAATGAGGGAGACCTGGGTTCGATCCCTGGGTCAGGAAGTCCCCTGGAGAAGGAAATGGCAATCCACTCCAGTACTCTTGCCTGGAAAATTCCATGGACAGAGGAACCTGGTAGGCTACAGTCCATGGGGTTGCAAAGAGTTGGACAAAACTGAACGATTTCACTTTCTTTCTTTCACTCAGACCTTTGTAGGCAAAGTGATGTCTCTCTTTTTAAGCTGCTGTCTAGGTTTGTCATAGCTTTTCTTCCAAGGAGCAAGCATCTTTTAATTTCATGACTGCAGTCACCATCTGCTGTGATTTTGGAGCCCCCCAAAATAAAATCTGTCACTCTTTCCATTTTCCTCCCATACTTGCCATGAAGTGATTGGACCAGATGTCATGATCTTAGTTTTGTTTTGTTTTTAAACTGTGAAGTGAAGTGAAGCTCCTCAGTTGTGTCTGGCTCTTTGCGACCCCATAGACTGTAGCCTGCCACAGGCTCTTCCATCCATGGGATTCCCCAGGCAAGAATACTGCAGTGAGTTGCCATTTCCTTCCCCAAGGGATCTTCCCAACCTAGGGATCAAACCCAGATCTACTGCATTGCAGGAAGACTCCTTACCCTCTGAGCCACCAGGGAAGTCAGTTCATAGAGTTGGGCTACAGTCCATAGGGTTGCAAAGAGTTAGACATGACTGAAGCAACATAGTACACACACACACACACATATAGCTAAATTAAAATTATTATAAATAAGTCAATATGTTACTAAAAACTCTGACATTATTTGACACTTTATAAAAGGCACGGGTAGTATAAAGTACTTTATATAATTTATTTATTCTCATGCCACCTCATAAGATAGAGTTTTACTATCACTCCCATTCCATAGATGAGGTATAGGCTTATGAGCATTAAAAACTTCTCTGAGGTCACACATAGAGCTAGTATTCAAACTTAATCAGTCTTACTCCAGGGCAAGCACTGAAACCAGTTCCTTTTGGTGGAATCTAGTGTAAGAAGTCTAGTTTCCAAAATTGCAGGATTTGTCACCATGAAGTTGACTGGTTGATCAGAGTTGATCATGGTTGATCATGAAGTTGATTGGATAAACTGATGGGCCTAGATTGAACCCATTTCCAATGTGGCTTAATGTCATAAGGAAGAGCCAACTAAAGTAAACTCCATAGCTTTATAAGTTGCATAGAAACTTCTATCCTAGGTGAAAAATGGCACAAGTTTGTAAACATCTCAACACATATTGCAATGAGACTGATAAAGGTACACCTGGCTGTTCTAATCACTAATTTTAGAAAATAATCTGTTTCTGGACCATCATGTGGTGGTATTTTCTCCATAAACTATTTTACTCAAATCCTTCTTGAAGTGTAGGCAAAGAATTTCAGCCAACTTATGGCCTGTGTATAACACAGATCTTAATGAGATGCAATTATCTTTTTTTATATATCTCTACTGATGGTGGTAAACTTAACAATGTCAGACATTGTTACTGTATTTTTTTGTTGTTGTTTGTTTTTTTGGAACTTCAGCTTTATATGCTGCAGGAACCAAGCAGGAACTCAATCAACATTGGTTAAATGAATGTTTGGTGGTGACAAATACCTACATATTTTTCTATCTGTGTTAGCAAGCAGTGCCACTGAATGTCATTTTACTCATCCAGAATGATTGATTTTGCCACCCAAGCAGAAACACAATGAACTAATGAGATGAATTTAAGAAGCTTTGAGGACTTCTCTGCCACAGAACATTGACTGATAGAGCTCAATACTGCACACTGTCTGATATGAATTAGTCACTGACTCTTCACTCTTATATCACTATACTTTTCATTCTGCTGTGTCTGCACAGAGAGGATTGATTCACAGTCCTCATACTCTGTAACATTTATAATCAGAAAGACTGGAAACATTTCACAGAGAAGAAAAACATGTAAGAATTACTTAGAGTAACTACACTGACAATTGTTTCACCAACTCCCATCTAAGCAAGAGAAGTGCTGGAAGAAAGAAAAAGTGTGTTGTTTTTTGTCAAAATATTCATTGTTTCTTAAGGGATTCCTGCCCACAGTAGTAGATATAATGGTCATCTGAGTTAAATTCACCCATTCCAGTCCATTTTAGTTCGCTGATTCCTAGAATGTCGATGTTCACTCTTGCCATTTCCTGTTTGACCACTTCCAATTTGCCTTGATTCATGGACCTGACATTCCAGGTTCCTATGCAATATTGCTCTTTACAGCATCGGACCTTGCTTCTATCACCAGTAACATCCACGACTGGGTATTGTTTTTGCTTTGGCTGCATCCCTTCATTCTTTCTGGAGTTATTTCTCCACTGATCTTTGGTAGCATATTGGGTACCTAATGACCTGGGGAGTTTCTCTTTCAGTATCCTATCATTTTGCCTTTTCATACTGTTCATGGGGTTCTCAAGGCAAGAATACTGAAGTGGTTTTCCATTCCCTTCTCCAGTGGACCACATGTCTGGGGAGGCCTTAAAAATAGCTGTGAAAATAAGAGAAGCAAAAAGCAAAGGAGAAAAGGAAAGATATAAGCATCTGAATGCAGAGTTCCAAAGGATAACAAGGAGAGATAAGAAAGCCATCTTCAGGGATCAATCCAAAGAAATAAAGGAAAACAACAGAATGGGAAAGACGAGAGATCTCTTCAAGAAAATTATAGATACCAAGGGAATATTTAATGCAAAAGATGGGCTAAATAAAAGACAGAAATGGTATGGACCTAACAGAAGCAGAAAATATTAAGAAGAGGTGGCAAGAATACACAGAAGAACTGTACAAAAAAGATCTTCATGATCCAGATAATCACAATGGTGTGATCACTCATCTAGAGCCAGATATCCTGAAATGTGAAGTCAAGTGGGCCTTAGAAAGCATCACTGTGAACAAAGCTAGTGGAAGTGATGGAATTCCAGTTGAGCTGTTTCAAATCCTGAAAGATGATGCCGTGAAAGTGCTGCACTCAATATGCCAGCAAGTTTGGAAAACTCAACAGTGGTCACAGGCCTGGAAAAGGTCAGTTTTCATTCCAATCCCAAAGAAAGGCAATGCCAAAGAATGCTCAAACTACCACACAATTGCAGTCATCTCACACACTAGTAAAGTAATGCTCAAAATTCTCCAAGCCAAGCTTCAGCAATATGTGAACCATGAACTTCCAGACATTCAAGCTGGTTTTAGGAAAAGCAGAGGAATCAGAGATCAAATCATCAATATCTGTTGGATCACCAAAAAGCAAGAGAGTTCCAGAAATATATATATTTCTGCTTTATTGACTATGCCAAAGTCTTTGACTGTGTGGATCACAATAAACTGTGGAAAATTCTTCAAGAGATGGAAATAACAGACCACCTGACCTGCCTCTTGAGAAATCTATAAGCAGGTCAGGAAGCAACAGTTAGAACTGGACATGGAACAACAGACTGGTTCCAAATAGGAAAAGGAGTATGTCAAAGCTGTATATTGTCACCCTGCTTATTTAACTTCTTTGCAGAGTACATCCTGAGAAACACTGGGCTGGAAGAAGCACAAGCTGGAATCAAGATTGCCGGGAGAAATATCAATCACCTCAGATATGCAGATGACACCATCCTTATGACAGAAAGCGAAGAGGAACTAAAAAGCCTCTTGATGAAAGTGAAAGAGGAGAGTGACAAAGTTGGCTTAAAGCTCAACATTCAGAAAACGAAGATCATGGCATTCAGTCCCATCACTTCATGGGAAATATATGAGGAAACAGTGGAAACAGTGTCAGACTTTATTTTGGGGGTCTCCAAAATCACTGCAGATGGTGACTGCAGCCATGAAATTAAAACACTCCTTGGAAGGAAAGTTATGAGCAATGTAGATAGCATATTCAAAAACAGAGACATTACTTTGCCAACAAAGGTCCATCTAGTCAAGGCTATGGTATTTCCAGTGGTCATGTATGGATGTCAAAGTTGGACTGTGAAGAAAGCTGAGTGCCACAGAATTGATGCTTTTAAACTGTGGTGTTGGAGAAGACGCTTGAGAGTCCCTTGGACTGCAAGGTGATCCAACTAGTCCATCCTAAAGGAAATCAGTCCTGGGTGTTCATTGGAAGGACTGATGCTAAAGCTGAAACTCCAGTACTTTGGCCACCTCATGCAAAGAGTTGACTCATTGGAAAAAACTCTGATGCTGGGAGAGATTGGGGGCAGGAGGAGAAGGGGACGACAGAGGATGAGATGGCAGGATGGCATCATCAACTCAATGGAAATGAGTTTGAGTGAACTCCAGGAGTTGGTGATGGACAGGGAGGACTAGCATGCTGCAATTCATGGGTCGCAAAGAGTCAGACATGACTGAGCAACTGAACTGAACTGAACTGATTCATTGTTTTAAAAATCATTCCAAAATAGAAAAACCTATTTTCAAAAAGCTTAAAAACTATGAATCAATTGTGAAATCTTACACCACATGGTCCAAAATAGGGTATTTTGCTGGCAATGATTGGAAAGCACTGGCTTGGAAAATTTACACATAGAATCATTCCAACCATGAAATGCATGAATTAAAAACACTGTTCTGAATTAATTACAGCATGTGTGCACGTGCGTGTGTGTTTTGTTTAGTCTTTCCCATGGGAAATAAATCATGACTGTTGAATTAGAACACACACACACACACACACACACCTGCTCACCAAAGTGAGGGAAAGCAGCTCAAATCAGAAATAAGAAAATGTAGATGCAATCTAACTCCTCTTTTAATGTCCTTTATGATTATGCAAATAAATAATGATTTATTGAAGAACTACTGTGTGTTGTACATATTTTGGGGTACTGGGAACAGAGTGGTGAGTGAGATTGACAGAGAGTTTGCTCCATGGAGCTGAGTGTCTCCCTTATAACACCTTGTACATAACCTAGTATAGCTCTTTATAATTTATTCTCATAGAGTTCTAGAAAATGCTACAATCTTTCACGTAATAATTACAGAGCAAATACATATTGAACCAATCCAAAGAACTAAAAAAAAAATATCTTAATACTGTAGGAATAATTTCACTCTTTAAAATTTAGATGTTGATGCAGGATGCAGGATGCTTGGGACTGATGCATGGGGAAAATCCAGAGAGAGGGTATGGGGCGGGAGGGGGAAGGTGGGGGTCGGGATTGGGAGTTCATGTACACTCGTGGCTGATTCATGTCAATGTGTAACAAAACGAATACAGTATTGTAAAGCAAAACAAACTAAAAAATAAAAATTAATTAAAAAAACAAAAAACAAAATAAAACAACAAAATTTAGATGTAAATTTACATTTAGAAGCACTGAAAGGAAGATGATTATTTATGCTATTGTGTGATGTGTGCAGTGATCATAGAAATTTCAATAACGATGCACATGTAAGAATTCAAGGTCCATAAATATGGCCACCGGTGCAATGATATTCACTTGAAGTGAAATCACAGAAAGTCATATACATTTGGTTGGGAGGGGATGTGTTATAACACAAACAGAAAAGGGAGCTCCCAGATCAGGTCCATCTATCTGGGCTTTAAAAAAAAAAAAAAAAAACAACAAGCAAAACCAAAAAATTTCAAGTCTTCCCTGGTTGTCCAGTGGTTAAGACTGCACTGCCAAGGCAGAAGGTACAGGTCTGATCCCTGGTTGGGGAATTAAGATCCCACATGCTGAACTCATGGCCAACAGAGGAAATAAGCAACCAAAAAAACCCCGTGAGTTATGGTGAAAACCTGCTCCTTTAAGGTGTGGACTGTAATATTCTATTACCACAATTTATCACAGAATATGAGCATATTGGATCCTGAAGTGGTTATCGATTTCACTGAAACACACACTCTTTGCCAGAAGTAAATATTTTGTGCTTAACCTGTGTAAATGAGGAGTGAGAGATAAAGGCAGAAAAGCTGACTGACTACTGTCCTGCCTGCTCTGGCTCCTTTGCTTCTCCAGTTTTTTCTCCCACCATCTCACCCTGCAGCTCCCTTGCCTTCTTTCAGACCCCAGAAGCTTTTTACTCTCATCTCCCGAAAGGTCCTGCAGTCATCATGCCCTCCTCCCCTTGCAGAAATGTTCTTTCTATTTTCCCACTTTTTTTTTTTCCAACAAAGTAACTCCCAACCATCCTTCAGATCTCATATCATGCACTATGTCTACTGCCCATTCCTTAACTGCACTGATTATGGAGAATCTTCATTAAACACAGGCAAAGCGCCATGAACTTCTCCATGGCATTTATAGCAGCCTTAATTTTAAACACATAAATGCGATGTTACGTATAAAATTAGTTTTATGTACAACTTTATATATAATTTTATCTACATATTAATATAGACTTCTCCTACTATATAGGGTTTACTACAGTTCGATCAAATAGTGGGTTCTTAATTAATGTCTATTGAACAAATAAGTGAATAGGAAAGAGAGAGTGTTGGAATAAGTGAATGGCCTTATTATAAATTTTGAGGACAAAATAATTTTGTAGCTTTAATGTTTTTAGAACAATGATGTGATAATTTTTGCAACACTGAGTTACACAACTATATTAATTTGTTTATTGAAGTATAATTGCTTTACAATGTTATCTTAGTTTCTGCTGTAAAGCAAAGTGAATCAGCTATATGTGTACACTTATTCCCTTTGTTGGAGAAGGCAATGGCACCCCACTCCAGTACTCTTGCCTGGAAAATCTCATGGACAGAGGAGCCTGGTGGGCTGCAGTCCATGGGGTCGCAAACAGTCGGACACGACTGAGCGACTTCACTTTCACTTTTCACTTTCATGCATTGGAGAAGGAAATGGCAACCCACTCCAGTGTTCTTGCCTGGAGAATCCCAGGGATGGGGGAGCCTGGTGGGCTGCCGTCTATGGGGTTGCCCAGAGTCGGACACGACTGAAGCGACTTAGCAGCAGCAGCAGCAGCATTCCCTTTGTGTTAAGCCTCCCTGCACCACCAATCTAACCCCTCTAGGTCATCACAGAGCACTGAGTTGAGCTCCCTGTGCTATATATACAGCCTCCCACTAGCTAGCTATTACAAATAGGTAACTCAGCTGGTAAAAATCCACCTGCAATGCAGAAGACCCTAGTTCGATTCTTGGGTTGGGAAGATTCCCTGGAGGAGGGCATACCAACCCACTCCAGTATTCTTGCCTAGAGAATCCCCACAGACAGAGGAGCCTGGTGGCCTATAGTCCATGCAGTTGTAAAGAGTTGGACATGACTGAGCAACAAAGCACAAGTGTATATAAGTCAATGCTGCTCTCTCAGTTCACCCCATCTTCTCCTTCCCCAGTCCCCACCATGTCCCAAATCTCTTCACAACATCTGCACCTCTATTCTTGCCTTGCAAATGGATTCATCAGTACCATTTTTCCAAACTGCATATGCATGCATTAATATACGATATTTGTTTTCCTCTTTCTGACTTACTTCACTCTAATGACGGATTCCAGGTTCACCCACATCATTACAAATGACCCAATTCATTTATTCTTATGCCTCAATAATATTTCATTGTGTACATGTACCACATTTATCCATTCATCTGTCAATGGACATTTAGGTTGCTTTCATGCCCTGGCTATTGTAAATTGTGCTGCAATGAACACAGGTACACCGTGTGTTAGTTGCTCGGTTGTGTCTGGCTCTTTGCGACCCCACGGACTGTAGCCCACTAGGCTCCTTTGTCCATGGGATTCTCCAGGCAAGAATATTGGAGTGGGTTGTCATTTCCTTCTGCATTCTTTTTGAGTTATGGTTTGCTCAGAGTATACACCCATTAGTGAGACTCCTGGGTCATATGGTAGCTCTATTTTTAGTTTTTTAAGAAATCTCCATACTGTTCTCTACAGTGGCTGTATCAATTTATATTTCCACCAACAGTGCAAGAGGGCATTGTGGTTTGACTTGCATTTCTCTATTAGTGATGTTGATCATATTTTCATGTGTTTGTTGACCATCTGTATGTCTTCTTTGGAGAAATGTCTATTTGGTTCTTCTGCTCATTTTTTATTGGATTTTTGTTTTTTTTTTATATTGAGCTGCATTAACTGCTTGCATAAATTTTGGAGCTTTGTCAGCATTTCATTTGAAAGTATTTTCTAACATTGTCTTTTTGTCTTGTTAATGATTTCCTTTGCTGTGCAAAAGCTTTTAAGTTTAATTAGGTCTCATTTATTTATTTTTGTTTTTATTTTCATTATTCTAGGAGGTGGGTCTAAAATGATCTTACTGGGATTAATGTAGGTGATATAAATTGACAACTATATTAATTTCTACCAACATCTAATCAGGTATTCAGGAGGAAATTGATCATTTTTGGAAATTACTTAACAGAAGTGATAATATTCTAAAATATTTTTTTTCAACATGATCTGTTACCACTGCTGAGGATCAATAAAAATAGCAATTGGAGGAATTATGGTAGATTTGCTATTTATACCTCCATTTTGCCTTTACTTCTCAGTTAATTCCTGTGTTTCCTTGGCCCTTCGCCTTCTACTTGACCTTATAATAGTTGTTAAGACAGTGGGCTTGGGACTGTGACATATCTCGGTTTGAATGATGGTTCTACCAGTACAGTCTACCCCACAACTTCTACTTCTCCCTCTCTGCATCCTAATAAATGATAGGAATAAATATCCTGCTTCATTAATCTTGTAAATGTTTAGTGGGGTAATATAGGTAGATTGCCTGGCAAACTTTTGGCACTAGTTAGAATTCAATGGAAAAGGTCAGTTTTCATTCCAATCCCAAAGAAAGGCAATGCCAAAGAATGTTCAAACTACCACACAATTGCACTCATCTCACATGCTAGTAAAATAATGCTCAAAATTCTCTAAGCCAGGCTTCAGCAACATGTGAATATGAACTTCCAGATGTTCAAGTTGGTTTTAGAAAAGGCAGAGGAACCAGAGATCAAATTGCCAACATCTGCTGGATCATGGAAAAAGCAAGAAAGTTCCAGAAAAACTTCTATTTCTGCTTTATTGACTATCTCAAAGACTTTGACTGTGTGGATCACAATAAACTGTGGAAAATTCTTCAAGAGATGGAAATACCAGATCACCTGACCTGCCTCTTGAGAAATCTGTATGCAGGTCAGGAAGCAACAGTTAGAACTGGACATGGAACAACAGACTGGTTCCAAATAGGAAAAGGAGTACGTCAAGGCTGTATATTGTCACCCTGCTTATTTAACTTCNTGGAAAATTCTTCAAGAGATGGAAATACCAGATCACCTGACCTGCCTCTTGAGAAATCTGTATGCAGGTCAGGAAGCAACAGTTAGAACTGGACATGGAACAACAGACTGGTTCCAAATAGGAAAAGGAGTACGTCAAGGCTGTATATTGTCACCCTGCTTATTTAACTTCTATGCAGAGTACATCATGAGAAACACTGGGCTGGAAGAAGCACAAGCTGGAATCAAGATTGCCGGGAGAAATATCAGTAACCTCAGATATGCAGATGACACCACCCTTATGGCAGAAAGTGAAGAGGAACTAAAAAGCTTCTTGATGAAAGTGAAAGAGGAGCGTGAAAAAGTTGGCTTAAAGCTCAACATTCAGAAAACGAAGATCATGGCACCTGACCCCATCACTTCATGGGAAATAGGTGGGGAAACAGTGTCAGACTTTATTTTTTTGGGCTCCAAAATCACTGCAGATGGTGATTGCAGCCATGAAATTAAAAGACTCTTACTCCTTGGAAGAAAAGTTATGAGCAATGTAGATAGCATATTCAAAAGCAGAGAAATTACTTTTCTAACAAAGATCCATTTAATCAAGGCTATGGTTTTTCCAGTAATCATGTATGGATGTGAGAGTTGGGACTGTGACGAAAGCTGAGCACCGAAGAATTGATGCTTTTGAACTGTGGTGTTGGAGAAGACTCTTGAGAGTCCCTTGGACTGCAAGGAGATCCAACCAGTCTATCCTAAAGGAAATCAGTCCTGGGTGTTCATTGGAAGGACTGATGCTAAAGCTGAAACTCCAATACTTTGGCCACCTCATGTGAAGAGTTGACTTATGGGAAAAGACTCTGATGCTGGCAGGGATTGGGGGCAGGAGGAGAAGGGGACGACCGAGGATGAGATGGCTGGATGGCATCACTGACTCGATAGACATGAGTTTGAGTGAACTCTAGGGGTTGACAGGGAGGCCTGGCGTGCTGTGATTCATGGGGTCACAAAGAGTCAGACACGACTGAGTGACTGAACTGAACTGAGAATTCAATAAGTAGCAGTGATTTTTTTTGTATTGTTATTATAATATTTGTCTTAATCTCTGCTCCTCTCATCTTGATTACAGGTTTGGCCTTTCTGATTTTCAGTCTTCCCGTGGGCATAGTGTTTCTATGCTCTTTCTGATCACATATGCTCCAGGTAACATGCCATGCATATTGGCATAATGCATGCTCAATACAATAGTCTTTTTTTCTTTGCCTCACTACTGCAGCTTGGGCTTCCTAGGTGACTCAGTGGTAAGTAACCCGCCTGCCAAGCAGGAGACATGGGTTCAGATCTCTGGGTTGGGAAGATCCCCTGGAAAAGGAAATGGCAAACTTCTGCAGTTTTCTTGTCTGGGAAATCCCACGGACAGAGGAGCTTGGTGGGCTACAGTCCATGGGCTCTCAAAAGAGCCAGACATCACTTAGCAACTAAACAGCAACAAGCAACAAAAACACCATAGCTGTATTTTGTGTATGTGTTTGAGCTACCCTGCAACCTTTTTGAAACAGAGTGGGTACTTGTCCAAACTACTGACCTACAGCACCTGAAGTCTCATTTTAGCACACCTGCTGATTATTGGAGTCCCCTATTCAGGACAAATGAGAGGACAAAAATACCAGACTTCCTTCAGGAGACACTAGCTGTGATAAAAGCATGCTGTATCAGACCTTCTTCCTTTGTTTCCGGTCTTCTGTTTTTGTTTCCTTCGTGCTTTCATACTGTTCTGATACTGTCTGTAAACCCAAACCTCTAATTCATCAAAACCTTGTTGAGAAAGCAATTATGTTTGGAGAGATCTCTAGGGCCACCAAATCCCATAATCAGAAAACCAGATGAGGATAATGTGCATCTCCAAACAATGATCATTTGCTGAGGGTGTTTTGGCATACAGAACAACCAGGGCAGAGAGGAATTTGGGAAGTCACAGCCTCTTAGGAATTTCAAAACTAGATTTTATATTTCATAAATACATTTAGTCCTGGACCCTTAAACACAGGTAATATTGTGCTATTTTAGCCCTAGGAACAAGACATGAACCCTTAAGAAGTCATATTTCAGAATAGCTTGAAGTAGAAAAATGATTGTTTCCTTTAACTTCTTGTTGTTTTGTTAACATTTCCAGAAAGCTCAGTCGAGAGCTAGTGATTACTGATAGTGTGGGTCTTGTCTGGTTTTATAATTTTGTCTCAATAACCTATTCCTCAACAGAAGATTTTTTTTTTCTCAAACTACACGAATGCTTGTTCCCACCCCATTTCATGGCAGCAGGCACACTTGTTTGAAGACTGCTGTACCAGAGGCTGATCCCCTTGAAAACAATAGCATGTTGACCCTTTCATAACCCTGGCAGGCTGCTGCCTACTGTTCTATTATCATGAGCATTCATTTCAGGCAATCAACACATTGCCCTTTTCAGAGTAGAGAGTATAATTTCTTAGAAATAAAAGTAGGAAGTGGATATCAACCAGCGGGGAATTGAACTGAAGCACGGGAAAAATTAAGAGAAAATTGCATTATGTCTTCATTTTTAATACAATGAAAGAGCCAATCATGGGAAATAACCTTCTTCTGGGGCCAGCTAGGAAAAGATCACTGCAGATGGTGACTGCAGCCATGAAATTAAAAGATGCTTACTCCTTGGAAGGAAAGTTATGACCAACCTGCTGCTGCTGCTGCTGCTAAGTCACTTCAGTCGTGTCCGACTCTGTGCGACCCCATAGACGGCAGCCCACCAGGCCCCTCTGTCCATGGGATTTTCCAGGCAAGAGTACTGAAGTGGGTTGCCATTGCCTTCTCCATGACCAATGTAGATAGCATATTGAAAAGCAGAGACATTACTTTGCCAACAAAGGTCCGTCTAGTCAAGGCTTTGGTTTTTCCTTGGTCATGTATGGAAGTGAGTTGGACTGTGAAGAAAGCTGAGCGCCAAAGAATTGATGCTTTTGAACTGTGGTGTTGGACAAGACTCTTGAGAGTCTCTTGGACTGTGAGGAGATCCAATCAGTCCATTCTAAAGGAGATCAGTCCTGGGTGTTCTTTGGAAGGAATGAAGCTAAAGCTGAAACTCCAGTACTTTGGCCACCTCATGCGAAGAGCTGACTCATTGGAAAAGACCCTGATGCTGGGAGGGATTGGGGGCAGGAGGAGAAGGGGATGACAGAGGATGAGATGGCTGGATGGCATTGCCGACTCAATGGATGTAAGTCTGAGTGAACTCCTGGAGTTGGTGATGGACAGGGAGGCCTGGCGTGCTGTGATTCATGGGGTTACAGAGTCGGACATGACTGAGCGACTGAACTGAACTGAACTAAGGGAAAGGATAGCTATGTAAAAATACTAAATCAGGTTATTAATGTCTAGAAATGATGACATATGGACACAGATGCATATCACCTGGTTTATTTGCAGATGTTCATCTTAGGTGTTTTATATGTAGTCCAGCTTCTTTTCTTAACCAATTTAATTTGCTTTATGAATAATCCCTAGATACAGTGGAACAATTATTGTGATAACTACAGTAGGACAAATATCACACAAAAAAGTTTCTCCTAGATTTAGATTAAAAATAAGATCTGCCCTAATTTGTCATGGTTTCACATGAATCATACATTTATAAACATGAAAACTGAATTATATGTAAATAGCTAAATAATACATACATACTTAAACCTGTGTGTGTGAGTGTGTGTGTGTGTGTGTGTGTGTGTGCGCTCAGTCACTAAGTCATATCTGACTCTTTGTGACCCCACAGATCATAGCCCACCAGTCTCCTTTGTCCATGGGATTCTCCAGGCAAGAATACTGGAGTGATTTGCCATTTCCTCCTCCAGGGAATCTTTCCAACTCAGGGATAGAACCTGAGTCTCCCTCATTGGCAGGCATATTCCTTACCACTGCTGCTGCGCTGCTGCTGCTGCTAAGTCGCTTCAGTCGTGTCCGACTCTGTGCGACCCCACAGATGGTAGCCCACCAGGCTCCCCCGTCCCTGGGATTCTCCAGGCAAGAACACTGGAGTGGGTTGCCATTTCCTTCTCCAATGCATGAAAGTGAGAAGTAAAAGTGAAGTCACTCAGTCGTGTCCGACTCTTAGCAACCCCATGGACTGCAGCCTAGCAGGCTCCTCCACCCATGGGATTTTCCAGGCAAGAGTACTGGAGTGGGGTGCCATTGCCTTCTCTGCCTTACCACTGCACCACCTGGGAAGTCCCACGTGTACCTATATTTCTATCTATATTGATAACTATGTCTATTTATGTAGAGATCTCTACACAGATGCTAGCAGACACTCACAAGCCACATAACATGAGCAACCAGACAGATGCTGTGCTAAACTCCTAGTCATGTGTTCATACACTTTTCTTATGCTAAAAAGGCAATACTTTTATTGATAATGTAGAAGACATGAAGTTAATTGTCTTTGTCTGCCATTCACCTGGAAAAGAGTGATCACTGAGGGTATATGAAAGACAGAGGTAGAAAAGAAAATGATCTTTATGTACTTTTATTTCAAGGGTCCCAGAAAGTTTTACTTTCAAAACTGCCTGTGGTTTTAGAGAGAAATTCCAAACTCCTAACTTAGACACAAGGTTCTTCATGATCTAGCATCTGGTTTCTCTCTAGCCATTTTGGCAACTGTGGTCCATTTGCTCTAAGCATAACCTGCAGTCTTCAAAACTTGAAATGTTATTTCATTCTCCTCCCATATGTTTTTATGCACGGGATGCTCGTTCTCCAATTTTTTACATAACTGACTTGGAACTGTAATTCAAAATTAATCTCCCGATTTTAATATCCCTCATATGCCCATGTCTTGTGTTTTCTGGTATCTTTCTCCCTTACTAGGACAGTTCCTAGAGTTCCTGGGGCTTGGTCTGCAATGACTTTGTAATTCTGTTCTCAGACTTGGCCTAGCCCATTGAAAAGGCCAATAAGGGTTTGTGGAGTGAAGGAATAAATGAATTATTGACACTGAACTTCTCTCCTACTAGCTATCAGTGCTCTCTAACATGGATGTGTCCAAGGGACACATGCTGTCCAAGGGACTCTCGAGAGAGTCTTCTCCAACACCACAGTTCAAAAGCATCAATTCTTCCGTGCTCAGTTTTCCTTATAGTCCAGTTTTTCCTTGCCCACACCATCCCCACTTTGAATCACCCTGGATCCACTGGGGCTGGACCCCAGCAAGAGTCTTTCATAAAACTGAAACCAGGTATTATGTTAGTCAAGTCTGCAGTCATTTGGGATTTGACTGACTGGAGGTTCAGATTTTAAGTTCAGTCGCTTGGTGACTGGCTGGAAGCTTCAGTTATTGCGGCTTGGTCCTTATACATAAGTACTCAACATTTGGTGGTTGGCTTCTCTCCAGGCATTTTGTCTAAGAGATAGAAAGCACAACTATACTACCTAATATGGTCTAGTATTCTAGTTACATGCTGTCACCATTGACTAGTTATTCATTAAAAATAGCCATTCCATACTCAAAAAGTGGTAAATACATGAGGATGTAAATATCTAAAGGATAGGAATCATTGGAACCATCCTGAATGCTGGCTATCAATATTTTCAGAGGAGTAAAGGGCTTTGAAATGCTTAATATCTATGCCCTGTGGTTTAAACAATAATGAACAGGAGTTGGCAAGCTACATCTTGTCAGTCAAATCCACTCCAAAACTTTCTTTCTATGGCCTTTGACCTAAGAATGTTTTTTTCACATTGTTAGGGGGTTTAAAAAAAAATCTGATAGCAACCACATGAGGTTAGAAAAACTTAAAACATTTACTATCTGATTCTTTAGAGAAAACTCTGCTGATCCTTGGTTGTCAGAAACAATATTTGTGACAATATCAGTATCATCACAGTTATATGAAATAAGAAAACATGAATTTGCTAATTATATTATCTTAGGACTATACTTTTGTTTTCATTTATATAAGCCAACAATAAACATTTGTAATTACTGTTGGTTTTCTGTTGTTTTTAAAATATTTTTTATAATACCAACTGACATTAGTAATCAAAGACACTATTGACAACTCAAAAATGAAACCTTTTTTTTTTTTTTTAGGAAGCCCTTGGTATCAAATTCACACTAAATTTCACTCTTTTCTCAGCAAAGCCAACTCTAGAGTGGAATAAGCACAGAAGAACCATAAATGATACTGCTCTCAATGTTTTAGCATTCCTTATATACAGTTCAATCCCTTCCCCTGCTTCTACCACTCTTGTTTGGGGGCTACTATGTTCATAGAGTCTTCTTGTGTTTACTTCTCATAATAACCATTATGCTGTGGTATCAGTATTGCAGAAATCAAGTTTTACTCCAAAGATGTTTATTCTTATTGATCTGAAGTTCAACTATATGAAACATCTCTCCACTGTATGGAAACATAAAGTCAAAACATATTTATTAAAAGCTATATGTTAAATAATATTTTATTTATTGTGTGTGTCACTAAGAAATAAAAAAGGCTCACAGTGGAATTAACAGGTCAGTGGGGGAACCTATCTTTGCAAATGTAAACTTAGCTAACAAGCAAGTATGAATAATGTGCTACGTCAGTGCTACAGAGAAGAAAGGTATAGAAAACATGTCCAGTCAAATCTCCTACCTTTTCAAAGTAAGTCACTGTGTGATACTTGAGTTTATGGTTATGCTAGAATTTGTTCAATTACATGAATGCGGGACTTATTTTTCAGACAGAAGTAGAGGAACATAAAAGGTTCCCCAGGTGATATAGTGGTAAAGAATCATCTTCCCAATGCTGGAGATGCAAGAGATGTGGATTTGATCCCGGGGCTGTGATGATCCCCTGGAGTAGGAAATGGCAACCCACTCCACTTTCTTGCCTGGAAAATTCCACGGGCAGAGGTGCCTATAGCCCACTATAGTTCATGGGGTTGCAAAGAGTCATACATGCCTGAGCATGCATATAGTCACAGGGAAATAAAACTCAGCATTTGATTTTGCCTGCAGAAAGTGAAGAGGAACTAAAAAGCCTCTTGATGAAAGTGAATGAGGAGAGTGAAACAGTTGGCTTAAAGCTCAACATTCAGAAAATGAAGATCATGGCATCTGGCCCCATCACTTCATGGGAAATAGATGGGGAAACAGTGGAAACAGTGTCAGACATTATTTTTCTTGGCTCTAAAATCACTGCAGATGGTAATTGCAGCCATGAAATTAAAAGATGCTTACTCCTTGGAAGGAAAGTTATGACCAACCTGCTGCTGCGCCGCTGCTAAGTCACTTCAGTCATGTCCGACTCTGTGCGACCCCATAGATGGCAGCGCATCAGGCCCCACTGTCCCTGGGATTCTCCAGGCAAGAACACTGGAGTGAGTTGCCATTTCCTTCTCCAATGCATGAAAGTGAAAAGTGAAAGTGAAGTTGTTCAGCTGTGTCTGACTCTTAGAGACCCCATGGACTGCAGCCTACCAAGCTCCTCTGTCCATGGGATTTTCCAGGCAAGAGTACTGGAGTTGGGTTCC
This sequence comes from Aepyceros melampus, assembly GCA_006408695.1. NCBI lineage: Eukaryota > Metazoa > Chordata > Mammalia > Artiodactyla > Bovidae > Aepyceros > Aepyceros melampus. Next base: position 42,534 of record SJXQ01011719.1, read on the forward strand.
ATTGCCTTCTCCGATGACCAACCTAGATAACCTATTAAAAAGCAGAGACATTAGTTTGCCAACAAAGGTCTGTCTAGTCAAGGCTATGCTTTTCCAGTGGTCATGTATGGATGTGAGAGTTGGACTGTGAAGAAAGCTGAGCACCAAAGAATTGATGCTTTTGAACTGTGGTGTTGGAGAAGACTCCTGACAGTCCTTGGACTACAAGGAGATCCAACCAGTCCATTCTAAAGGAGATTAGCCATGGGTGTTCTTTGGAAGGAATGATGCTAAAGCTGAAGCTCCAGTACTTTGGCCCCCTCATGCAAAGATTTGACTCATTGGAAAAGACTCTGATGCTGGAAGGGATTGGGGGCAAGAGGAAAAGGGGACTACAGAGGATGAGGTGGCTGGATGGCATCACTGACTCGATGGACAGAGTTTGAGTGAACTCCGGGAGCTGGTGATGGATAGGGAGGCCTGGTGTGCTGTGATTCATGGGTTGCAAAGAGTCGGACATGACTGAGTGACTGAAATAACTAACTAACTATTCACCATTAATAACTTTTTTTTAGCACTAACAGCTCTGGATAACTAAGAATTTAACTATCCCAAACTTATTTCCAGAAAGCACTGGTAATTATTCATAACATAAAAATTAAAGATAAGAGCCACTGCTATGATGATACCATGAACATCTTCATCTTCCTTAAAAGTTGTCCAGCTAACATAATGTAACTGAACTGGAGAGAAATTAAACCCCTAATAGTTGCAGATGCTATGAATAAGTAATGAGACACTATCAGAATGAAACAAATTATTATTTAAAAATGAGTTTGTGTGTGTGCTCAATTACTTATTTTTTATTCCTACATACAGTGGTAATGACGCCTATGTTGAATCATTTCCTAAAACAATAAACCAAACAGTATTCAGGCTTTTAAAAATTGTTTTTATTTTTTTATGTAAGCTAATTTATTTGGTTCCTTAAGATAGAGCTCCTCTGTATATTTGATGTATATGCTTTTGTGAAACTGAATATTAGAAAAGAGCAAGAAAGTTGCTGGAAATAAAACTTTTTTTCCAATCCTTTCCAAAAATAGTTAACCTTCATTCCAACTTTATCAAGCAATTATCTGATACATGTGAAAGTTAAATTGGTATAAGCATAAATGTATATTTTCAGGTCTGCCTGAAATTTCTATCTGATTTGAACACTGGAAATGCGTCTTTAAAAGATAGATTTACTTGTGGTCTTCTTACTAGAAAATCTAATGTCATACATTTATTTCAGGCAGGAAGAATTTTCTGAAAAGAACACTGAAGAACTAAAGGCATGATGAAGTATTCAGTTCTAAAAGTTCCCAGACAATTTGAAAATGTCAGGACACACATTATTCCATTTATATTAAATAACCTGTCAGCCCAGCACGTTTGTGAAAAATAACGGTGGTTATTTGTTTGGTATTTCCATTGTCTCTTCATTTAACTCAAAATGGCTCTCCTCCACACAGAGTATACATTAAAAAAATTCTTTAAAACCATGTAGTAGTTTCTAATCATGTAACAACATTATTAATATTTAAACTCTAAGAAAGCTAGTGATGTTATCCTTACTATAGACTGAATGGCTGTGTTCTACCAAAATTCATACACTGAAACTTAATGCCCAATGTGACGTTATTATTAGTGAAACCTTCAGAGGTGACTTAGTCATGAGCGTGGTGCCTACATGAATGGGATTAGTGCCCTTTTTATGAGACACCAGACAGCTCCATCACCCGTTTTCCACGTGAAGAGATAGCAAAAGACTGATGTCTATGACCCAGTTAGCAGTTTCTCACCAGACACAAACCTTCCAGCACCTTAATCTTGGATTTGCCAGCTTTCCAGGCTGTAAGAAATGAATTTCAATTATCCATATGTCAGCTAGTCTTGGAATTGTTTTCTATAAGCAGCTTGAATGGACTAAGACAGTGTTGTAATTAAAAAACTAGTCAAAAAATGTAGAATATGAATAGAAAGTAATATCACAAAAAAGAGCATTAAACTAAAGAGAAAATAGCCTTCATATGACACATACAGTCTAGCTATGGTACTGTGAATATACACATACTGTTTTTATTAATAACATCTAATCTAATTCACCTAATAACATTTTACAATAATGCACATTGTTTCAGCTGAACCTGTGGGCATAATTTTCTTTTTGCTTTTAATTGGAATATAGTTGCTTTACAATGTTGTATAGGTTTCTGCTCTACAACAAAGTAAGTCAGCTATAAGTATTCATATATTATCTCCCTCTGGGACCTCCCTCACACTCCATCCCCATTTCACCACCAATCTAGGTCACCATAGAGCATCAAGCTGAGCTTCCTGCATTACAAGGCAGGTTCCTACTAGTTATCTGTTTTACAAATGAAGTGAACATTTGTCAATCCCAGTCTCCCAATTTATCTCATTCCCCCTTTCCTCCCTAGGTGTCCAATTTTTTTTCTCTACATTTGCTTTCCAAATAGGTTCACCTGTACTATTTTTCTAGATTCCATACATATGCATTGTTTTTATTTTTTGACTTACTTTATTTGATATAAAGATTCTAGGTCTATCCATGATCTAATATTATTCATTTTTATGACTGAGTAATGCAGAGTTCCAAAGAATACAAGAAGAGATAAGAAAGCCTTCCTCAGGGATCAATGCAAAGAAATAGAGAAAAACAACAGAATGGGAAAGACTAGAGATCTCTTCAAGAAAATCAGAGATACCAAGGGAACATTTCATGCAAAGATGGGCTCGGAAAAGGACAGAAATGGTATGGACCTAATAGAAGCAGAAAATATTAAGAAGAGGTGGCAAGAATACACAGAAGAACTATACAAAAAAGATCTTCATGACCAAGATAATCACGATGGTGTGATCACTCACCTAGAGCCAGACATCCTGGAATGTGAAGTCAAGTGGGCCTTAGAAAGCATCACTACAAACAAAGCTGGTGGAGGTGATGGAATTCCAGTTGAGATGATTCAAATCCTGAAAGATGATGCTGTGAAAGTGCTGCACTCAATATGCCAGCAAATTTGGAAAACTCAGCAGTGGCCACAGGACTGGAAAAGGTCAGTTTTCATTCCAATCCCAAAGAAAGGCAACACCAAAGAATGCTCAAACTACCACACAATGGCACTCATCTCACATGCTCAAAATTCTCCAAGTCAGGTTCCAGCAGTACATGAACCATGAACTTCCAGATATTCAAGCTGGTTTTAGAAAAGACAGAGGAACCAGAGATCAAATTGCCAACATCCGCTGGATCATGGAAAAAGCAAGAGAGTTCCAGAAAAACATCTATTTCTGCTTTATTGACTATGCCTAAGCATTTGACTGTGTGGATCACAATAAACAGTGGAAAATTCTGAAAGAGATGGGAATACCAGACCACCTGACCTGCATCTTGAGAAACCTATATGCAGGTCAGGAAGCAACAGTTAGGACTAGACATGGAACAACAGACTGGTTCCAAATAGGAAAAGGAGCACGTCAAAGCTGTATATTGTCACCCTGCTTATTTAACTTTTATGCAGAGTACATCATGAGAAAAGCTGGGCTGAAAGAAGCACAAGCTGGAATCAAGATTGCTGAGAGAAATATCAATAACCTCAGATATGCAGATGACATCACCCTTATGGCAGAAAGTGAAGAAGAACTAAAAAGAGATGGGAATACCAGACCACCTGACCTGCATCTTGAGAAACCTATATGCAGGTCAGGAAGCAACAGTTAGGACTAGACATGGAACAACAGACTGGTTCCAAATAGGAAAAGGAGCACGTCAAAGCTGTATATTGTCACCCTGCTTATTTAACTTTTATGCAGAGTACATCATGAGAAAAGCTGGGCTGAAAGAAGCACAAGCTGGAATCAAGATGCTGGGAGAAATATCAATAACCTCAGATATGCAGATGACACCACCCTTATGGCAGAAAGTGAAGAAGAACTAAAAAGCCTCTTGATGAAAGTGAAAGAGGAGAGTGAAAAAGTTGGCTTAAAGCTCAACATTCAGAAAATGAAGATCATGGCATCTGGCCCCATCACTTCATGGGAAATAGGTGGGGAAACAGTGGAAACAGTATCAGATTTTTTTTTTTAGTTTGGACTCCAAAATCACTCCAGATGGTGACTGCAGCCATGAAATTAAGACACTTACTCCTTGGAAGAAAAGTTATGACCAACCTAGATAGCATATTGAAAAGCAGAGACATTATTTTGCCAACAGATGTCTGTCTAGTCAAGGCTATGGTTTTTCACGTGGTCATATATGGATGTGAGAGTTGGACTGTGAAGAAAACTGAGTGCCAAAGAATTGATGCTTTTGAACTGTGGTGTTGGAGAAGACTCTTGAGCATCCCTTGGATTGCAAGGAGATCCAATCAGTCCATTCTGAAGGAGATCAGCCCTGGGATTTCTTTGGAGAGAAAGATGCTGAAGCTGAAACTCCAGTACTTTGGCCACCTCATGTGAAGAGTTGACTCATTGGAAAAGACTCTGATCCTGGGAGCAATTGGGGGCAGAAGGAGAAGGGGAAGGCAGAGGATGAGATGGCTGGATGGCATCACTGACTCGATGGACGGGAGTGTGAGTGAACTCCGGGAGTTGCTGATGGACAGGGAGGCCTGGTGTGCTGTGATTCATGGGGTTGAAAAGAGTCAGACATGACTGAGTGACTGAACTGGACTGAACTGAACTGAATATTCCACTGTGTGTATGTATATACATGTATATACACACAGTGTATACACACCTGATGTGTGTATAAATATATACATGTATACATACAAATGCATATATGTATATATAAATGTATATATATGTATGTATATACATACACACATCTTTATTCATCTGGCAATAGACATTTAGGTTGATTCCATGTCCTGATAATTGTAAATGTGGGTTTCCTCTCCCCATAAGGTTGTCCATAGTGGCTATATCAGTTTCCATTGTCTTTTTGGTAAGGTGTCTTGAAAATTAAACTTAAGACATCACACTAGGCAGACACTGTTTAAGAAACAAAGAAAGGCTCTTTTAGACATGGTGCTTGGCTTGTCAAGCTGAAATCAAGAGTAAACTGAAGAGAATAGAAAGAAGTCAAAATAAAAGCCAAGATATAAGGCCAGCATATAAAGGTGAAAGGAGTTAGATATGTGATGTTCCTGAGAATTGAGGTTAAAACAAATGAGGATATAAGGAAAGAAACTGGATTATCAGAAGTATATGTGAATCATAAACCATGGATAGTGAATATTCTGAAATATCCTCCAGGTAAAAATTCACAGTCAAAAGAGTCGCAAATAGTCGGACATGACTTAGCAACTCAAGAACAACAACAAAAATTAGCCATATGAAAATGAGTAAAATATAGTCATTTAAGAACACAGCTATATTCACAAATAAGGACTGTCTTAGTCCTTTCGGGCTACTTCTGAAAGAGATGGGAATACCAGACCACCTGATCTGCTTCTTTAGAAATCAGTCCCAGGTCAGGTAGCAACACTTAGAACTGGACATGGAACAACTGATTGGTTCCAAATAGGAAAAGGAGTACATCAAGGCTATATATCATCACCGTGCTTATTTAACTTCTATACAGAGTACATCATGAGAAACGCTGGGCTGGATGAAGCACAAGCTAGAATCAAGATTGCTGGGAGAAATATCATAACCTCAGATATGCAGATGACACCACCCTTATGGCAGAAAGTGAAGAAGAACTAAAGAGCCTCTTGATGAAAGTGAAAGAGGAGAGTGAAAAAGTTGGTCTAAAGCTCAACATTCAGAAAACTAAGATCACTGCATCTGGTCCCGTCACTTCATGGGAAATGGATGAGGAAACAGTGGAAACAATGACTGACTTTATTTTGAGGGGCTCCAAAATCACTGCAGATGGTGATTGCAGTCATGAAATTAAAAGTGCTTACTCCTTGGAAGGTAAGTTATGACCAACCAAGACAGTATATTAAAAAGCAGAGACATTACTTTGCCAACAAAGGTCCATCTAGTCAAAGCTATAGTTTTTCCAGTAGTCTTGTATGGATGTAAAAGTTGGACTATAAAGAAAGCTGAGTGCTGAAGAATTGATGCTTTTGAACTGTGGTGTTGGAGAAGTCTCTTGAGAGTCCCTTGGACTGCAAGGAGATCCAACCAGTCCATCCTAAAGGAGATCAGTCCTGAGTGTTCACTGGAAGGACTGATGTTGAAGCTGAGACTCCAGTACTTTGGGCACCTGATGTGAAGAGCTGACTCATTTGAAAAGACCTTGTTGCTGAGAAAGATTGAGGGCAGAAGGAGAAGGGGATGACAGGGTATGAGATGGCTGGATGGTATCACTGACTCAATGGACATGAGTTTGTGTGAACTTCGGAGTTGGTGATGGACAGATGGCCTGGCATGCTGCAGTTCATGGGATCACAAAGAGTTGGACACAACTGAGCAACTGAACTGAACTGAATTAGCATTTATACAGTTTCTATCTGCCAGGTATCACTTTTGTGTTTATTAATTCTTTAATAAAACACTTCATGTGTAGTAAAGTTAACATCATAGTTTAAATTTAGGGAAAATAAGGAGAGAACTACCTGAGGTTTTACTTCTAAAAATATTAGCAAAACTGTTGAACCACTGCTGAAACTAATCAAGAAAAAATAGAAGGTACAAATACATAATATTAAGATTAAGAAATAGAAAATATAACATTTAGTGCTGATATTAAAAGTTACACATATACTTTGAGTAATTTATGCCACTAAATTAGCATGAAGTAGATTTTTAAAATACTTAGATCTATCAAGTTGACTCAAAATAAAGATAAAATTTGAATAACAATAGCCATTTAAAAAATCATCTTAATAGGAGAAGACAATGGCAAGCCACTCCAGTACTCTTGCCTGGAAAATCCCATGGATGGAGGAGTCTGGTAGGCTGCAGTTCATGAGGCACTAGGAGTGGGACACAACTGAATGTTTTCACTTTCACGCATTGGAGAAAGAAATGGCAACCGACTCCTGTCTTCTTGTCTGGAGAATCCCAGGAAGGGGGGAGCCTGGTGGGCTGCCTTCTATGGGGTCGCACAGAGTTGGACACGACTGAAGTGACTTAGCAGCAACAGCAGTACTAAAAGTCCAACCACGAATTTTTTTTTTTAATCTGTACAATTTCACAGATGATTTCTGCCAAACTTTCTTGCAAAACAGAATTTCAGTCTTATCTAAACCTTTCTAGAGAAAATAAAATGAGGTTCATTTCCTAAGGCCCATATAACTTTGAATCCAACACGTTAAGTCAGCATAAAAATTAATATTGCAAGCCAGTATCACTTAGGAACATAGATATGATCATCTCAAATATAAAATTTAGATCAAAATACCCATGTATTTTGTAAAGGATCAAGATGATGCTATCTTAGAATACAATTATGGCTTCATTTTGCAAGTTATATTAAGATAATTCATGCCATATTACATTATAGAGAATATTTCATATGATCATTGTAAGAGAAACTACAATACTCTTTGATAAAATTCAGCTTATATTCATATTAGAAAGGAACATTCTTAATATGGTAAGAGATACCTATAAAAATCTGCAACCAAAATTAAAATCAATGATAAAATATTAGAGGTATTTTGTTAAAATCAAAGAATGACAAAAGTATGTCTATTTCCATCTGTTCATCATGTAAGACAATTTCAAATAATACAAATTATAAGGGGTTGAAAATGTGAAAGTGAAGTCGCTCAGTCGTGTCTGACTCTGCAACCCCATGGACTATAGCCCACCAGGCTCCTCCGTCCATTGGATTCTCTAGGCAAGAATACTGGAATTGGGTGCCATTTCCTTCTCCAGGGGATCTTCCCGACCCAGGGATAGAACCCAGGTCTCCTGCAATACAGGCAGGCGCTTTAACCTCTGAGCCACCAGGGAAGCCCAAGCATGGGTATTTTTTAATGTCCTTGATGAAATTTTCCATAGGACATGTTTTGTATTTTGTAAAACATTATATAGTGGCACCACAAATATCTCTTTTCTTGAAAATATGCTATTTTTATTAATGATACATTTTTGGAATACATTCACATTGATAGGTTACTCTCTATTATTATATATTTTACTTATAGTTAGTATTGTATGATATCTCTTTAGAAAAACTTCCAACTGATCCTTCAGGTCCATTATAAGACATTATAAGACATTATTAACATGGCTAGAAGCTAAAATAGCAATAAAAATATCAAATATTAAAGTACTATTTATACAAACAACAGAGGTTCCCTGGTGGCTCAGATAGTAAAGAATCTGCCTGCAGGGACAGAGACCTGGGTTCAATCCCTGGTCAGGAATATCCCCTGGAGAAGGGAATGGCTACCCACTCCAGTATTTTTGCCTGGAAAATCCCATGGACACAGAAGCCTGGTGTGCTACACACAGCCCATGGGGTTGCGAAGAGTCAGCACAACTGATCATCGAACACACATAAAAATGATACAAAGTAATAAATAAACCCAAAGAAAAATATGCACATCTTTTATAGAGAGAACTGCAAAACATTAGTAAAGTTCTAAATGAACTATGTAATTCACTTAGAAAATTGTAAATAGCTCTACTTCTTTTTTGCAAGAAAGCAGCTCTGATAGTCAAGTTGACAATACCAAAATGATAATGATATAAAACTGTTTGCCACTAAAGTCGTGTTAAAAATATTAGAAGAAAAACTAACTTTACATGAAATATTTACAATACATATAGAAATGGATCAATAGTCAGTCAGTTCAGTTAAGTAGCTCAGTGGTGTCCGACTGCCTGTGACCCCATGAATCACAGCACACCAGGCCTCCCTGTCCATCACCAACTCCTGGAATTCACTCAAACTCATGTCCATCGAGTCGGTAATCCCATCCAGCCATCTCATCCTCTGTCGTCCCCTTCCCCTCCTGCCTCCAATCCCTCCCAGCATCAGAGTCTTTTCCAATGAGTCAACTCTTNATTCCATGTCCACTTCTAACTGTTGCTTCCTGACCTGCACACAGGTTTCTCAGGAGGCAGGTCAGGTGGTCTGGTATTATTCCCATCTCTTTCAGAATTGTCCACAGTTTATTGTGAGCCACACAGTCAAAGGCTTTGGCATAGTCAATAAAACAGAAATAGATGTTTTACTGGAATTCTCTTGCTTTTTCCATGATCCAGCAGATGTTGACAATTCGATCTCTGGTTCCTCTGCCTTTTCTAAAATGAGCTTAAACATCTGGAAGTTCAGGGTTCACATATTGCTGAAGCCTGGCTTGGCAAATTTTAAGCATTAAATTACTAGCATGTGAGATGAGTGCAATTGTGTGGTAGTTTGAGCATTCTTTGGCATTGCCTTTCTTTGGGATTGGAATGAAAATTTACCTTCTCCAGTCCTGTGGCCACTGCTGAGTTTTGCAAATTTGCTGACATATTGAATGTAGCACTTTCACAGTATTATCTTTTAGGACTTGAAATAGGTCAACTGGGATTCCATCACCTTCACTAGCTTTGTTCAAGTGATACTTCCTAAGGCCCACTTGACTTCACATTCCAAGATATCTGGCTCTAGGTGAGTGATCACACCATCATGATTATCTGGGTCATGAAGATCTTTTTTGTACAGTTCTTCTGTGTATTCTTGCCATCTCTTCTTAATATCTTCTGCTTCTGTTAGGTCCATACAATTTCTCTCCTTTATTGAGCCCATATTTGCATGAAATATTTGCATGAGATTCCTTTGGTATCTCTAATTTTCCTGAAGAGATTTCTAGTTTTTCCTATTCTATTATTTTCCTCTATTTCCTTGCATTGATCACTGAGGAAGGCTTTCTTATCTCTCCTTGCTATTCTTTGGAACTCTGCATTCAGATGGCTATATCTTTCCTTTTTCCTTGTTTTTTGCTTCTCTTCTTTTCTCAGCTATTTGTAAGTCCTCCTCAGACAGCCATTTTGCTTTTTTGCATTTCTTTTCCATGGGGATGGTCTTGATCCTTGTCTCTTGTACAATGTCACAAACCTCCATCCGTAGTTCATCAGGTACTCTGTCTACCAGAGAAATTGAAAGGGGGCAAAAAGGAAAGTCAAAAGGAAGCCTTATGCAGCAGGGTCCTGTGGCTGGTGTAACAAATTACCTCAAAGTGGGTGGCTTAAAACAACAGATATTTATTCTCGTCCAGTTCTGGAAGCCAAAAGACAGAAATCAAGGAGTCAGCAGGGCTGCACTCCCTCCGGAGGCTCTTAGGAAAACTCCTCCTTCCTTCTCAGAGCTTTGGCGGCTCTTAGCAATCACTGTTTTACGACTGCATTGCCCAGTCTCTGTCCTGTGGCCACACTGACTCCTTCTTTTCTCTGCGTGTCTTTTCACTGCCTCATCTCTTCTAAGGATACTTGTGATTGTGCTTCAAGTTCACCAAAATAATCCATTATAAGCTCCTCCTCTTGAAATGCTGAGTTTAGTTACATCTGCTAAGACTCTTTTCCCAAACAAGGTCAATATATAAAAAAGTTCTGGGGATTAGGACATGAACATATCTTTTGGGGGGATACTATTTCAGTCCCCCATGCATGCTAAGTCACTTTGGTCACATTCAACTCTTTGCAACCCTATGGACTGTACCCCACCAGCTCCTCTGTCCACGGGATTATCCAGGCAAGAATGTTGGAGTGGGTTGCCATTTCCTTCCCCAAGGGTTCTTCCCAACTCAGGGATTGAATCCATATCTCTTAAGTCTCCTGCACTGGCAGATGAGTTCTTTACTGTTAGTGCCACCAGGGAAACCTGGGCTCCCCAAACCATAGAAACAAAGAAAAAAGAAGTGAGAAACAAGCAAGAGAGAGGACAGAAGCTTCTCTGCCCTTAATCCAGAAGGTTGGGGGTGTCTTGAATTGTAGATGAGAATCTGGTGCCAAGAGAGCCTGAAATTTAAGTTAATAGAAAGGTATCTCCTCTTCACTGGTGTTTGTTCCACATGAAATGGAGGAACTCAATTTAACTCCTCCTTTTGAGGTCAGTAATGATTTGGTCAAAGGGAAATTACAAGTTGAGAAGGCCAAGTACAACTAATCAGATGCCGTGCTTTAGCCTAAGTAAGAAGTGTTCTGGAAATGCAATGTCCATTAGCAACAAAACATGTCAGTACCATTTCCCTCATCCTTGGAGAAGGGATACCTAAAAATGAAAACTTCACTCTCTCATACTTGCTAAATCCTCTGGTCTTATAAAACGCACTCCACATTTTAAAATCATGTCATCCAGGCAGCAAAATCTCATTATGCAAATCGGATATCCTATTTGCAGTGAATCAGTAACACTTGGCATACATTATTTGTGTGTGTGTGTGGTAGTCACTCAGTCATGTACAACTCTTTGCAACCCCATGGTCTGTCCATGGGATTCTCCAAGCAAGAATATCCCTGACTCAGAGATCGAACCCAGGTCTCCTGCATTGCAAGCAGATTCTTTACTATCTGCACTACAGGTAAATTGCTTTAGGAGTACAGGAAGCTACAATCTAATTTATGTCTAAGATACAAGGAACTGTAGAAAGTGCCACTTAAATTTCTGGTTCCCAAAACCTTGCAAATGTACAGGAAGTCACTATAGACATGAATGGAATGTCATGTATTGTCATTGCCTCATCACATGTGACTCACCCATACTGAACAGTGCATGGCCTAAAATACAGTTCTTCAGAACTCTGCCACTTCAAGTGAAATCACAAAACAGAATTTCCTATGTACTGGACTTGATGAATGCACAGAACAGGAGAGAGAATAGGACCCTGGGATGACCAAGAGATCCTGGCAAGATGGCAAAATGACTCCCAGATATTTCTGGACACTTTGAGGCCCTGGGCCCTTACTAGGAACTCTCTGAGCCTGAACACTGGACACTGGCAAAAACTGTTGCTGGCTCACCTCTTCCAGTAGCAAGAGGCAAGGAGAACACATTGGAATTTGCAAAGCCAGTCTTGGAAGTTACTGTCTTGCTAACCTAGAATATTTCAGAAGAATTTTTCATTATTTCTCAAACATGATGTGTCCACCTAAGGACACAGTCTTACTGCTAAGGATCAGAAACAAAGTCTTTACTGAGAATGAGTGATGTCTCCTTCCCACCTGTTGTTTTGCTTCATTTCCCATCTCTAAAAGGGAGATGGTGACCTCAGTTTCACAGAGAATGAAACAGACTCACAGAGGTTAAAGCAATCTGCCCAAACGCTCAGTTAGGAGAGAGAGAGCCAAGCTTCACTTCCAGGTTATCTAACAGCAGATCAAGTCTCTTCTATTTGACTCCCACCAAAGCCATTTCTTTCCCTGCCAAGATATCACTTAGAATCGTTCCTCATTTTCTGGTGCTGCTGCCATCGTGGCTATACAACATGCTTATCTTATCTTGATTAATTTTCTCCTTTCAGCCCCTTTGATGTGGATTCAAACTTTAAATCTGCGAAACCTAGAGTAAGCATCTTTGCTTCCTTCCTCAATTGGGTTTGTAGCACACACCTCTAGATCCTCATCTATTTTCTTCTACAAAAATGTAACCCTTCCAGGAAGTAAGATAAACCATGTGGAAACTGATGTTGTACTTTTGAAATGAGTCATCTGAGCCCTACCTTACACATACCCTTCAGAGAAAGAGCCATTTTCTTCCAGCAACAGACAGCATTAAAAACAAAAACAAAACAAAAAAAAAAAAACCAAAAAACTATAACGTGAGCTTGGCTGGTGCTGCCCCATAGATCAGCCTCTATACTCTCCTTAGAATCCAAAACCCCAAGGCCCAAGTTATTACATTCAGTGACTCCTGATGAACATAAATAATTTTGCCAATTCTAAATTGTGCCAAGTCCACAACTGTTTATCTTCACCTTACATGGGCCACCTTTGATAAGTATTCAAATATCTAAAATTGATGCCTTCTTGGTTTTTTCACAGTACTAAACATCAAATAAGCATTAAAGCAAGGCAGTCTTTCCATGGGAACTTTCAACAAGTCTTATTTCGACATTAAAAAATAAAATCCATATAAACACAAGATGAAAACATAATCTCTTTGTGTTTTCTTCTGTTAAGATAGAAGGCTTCCTGAATACAAATCAAGTCAATCTAAAAGCCAACTAACTTGGCCCAGCTCAGACTGTGTTCACAGAGCCAGCCCATCTGTATGGAAGCTATTGTTCTATTTGGCCTTTGTTTGCTTTGTATTAATGCCGCACACTTAGTGGGGTGGTTTTCATCTGTCAGCACATAGCAGGGAGAACACTGAGACAATCTCACTCTGTTGGCAGTCTTGCTGCCCAAGTCCCAAATGTCCCCCCAAAGTTTTTACAAGACTTTCCCAGTAAGTGATGAATGCAGCAAGCCCAGGACAGGGAGGAGAAACTGGTAAGAATTTGGAGTCCGAATTAAGGGCTGGAAAAGAAGATCCTAGAAACAGATAAGAGATGAGGGTTAGGCAAGTAGTAGAGAAAATTAGACATGATGCAAGTATACCTACATTTTGCTATTTAAGTAAAGAAACAGGAAGGCCTAATGATATTCTCACGGAAGGGTCGGTTGGCTGAGCTGAAGGGCTGAGTGACAGCCTCCAACCTGCAGCTCGCCGTTCTTGCTAGGAGGAGCCTAGCAGCAAATTTCCTCCACAGTCCTTCTCCTCACCTCTCTTTCTCATCCACTTCCCAACCATAATTCACAGTTATAAAAAGAGGCCCCATTCAGATAATACTTATTTCTCTTTTTACAGAACTAAACAGAGAGTGGTTGATTACTTAAGCATACACTCTGGGGCTGCTTATTTTAACACACTCTGGAGAGGAGATTAGTTCTAGATGAGGGCAAGGAGGGTCATCCCTTTAACAATTCCCTTTTTGTTCCTTCCCTTAAAAGATTGCTCAGTGCCTCAACTAATGGATACTTACAGACTGAGAAAGAAAAAGGACTTACTATAAAATGAAGAATACAAATCAGACTATTCTCTACTCTACTTGCCTTACCCATCTCAATTTCTTCCTATTTTATATAAGAAGACCAAGACATATTTCTGAATTTGAGAGATGACTGAAATTGCATTATATTCTGATCTCTTTTACATTTATCAGATAATTTATCATAGCCATAGCCATATTAATGTAATAATTTACTCTTGGAATCAAACCAAAAAAAAAAAAAAGTATCATAGATCCATAAATGATGCCAATAGTTCTGATCCAAAGTCTGGTTAAATAATCTTATGTTCCATTTGAAGCTCTCTCAACAAAATTTGAAGAATCCTTTTTGAGGAATGCTACCCAAAGTCCTAACTACCATCTGGAATTTTCTCAATGCCACTTGTTACACCCAAATGACTATTGCTAGTTTTATTTAAACAAGCTGAAAGTGCTCAGAAAATAAATATTTTATTTTAAGGTAAAATAAAATAATTTATAGGGCTGTACAATCAGTGTTTGTTTTGGTTTTAAAATAATTTGAATTCTGTAGTTGATACACATGAAAAAATAAGAAATTAACAAATGCACATCTTTTTTTAAAAATTCCTAAAAAATCTACTCAGTCAGTTGCTATATAAGCAGAGAATGATAGGGGGAAAAAAAGCAGAAACTTGAAAATTGGAAAATATCCTAAAATTCTTACAAAAAATGAGTCAACCTCATCCAGAATGAATCTCTCAAACACTTCATCTTAGTATAACAGGCCTGGAGTCATATCAAAGACACTGGTAACAAAACACTGTCTTTTTTTTTTTAAATAAAACTAAAATTCATCAAGGGACCATTTGGCAATCCATGGGAACCATTTAAAAATAACACATACCAAAAGAAATATTTATAGCCTTTGTCCGATTAATGATTTTAAACATATGTGGCAATAAGCAAACACCAAACTCAAGTGTGGCAGCTCCATGTGTGTTTCTATCAAAGTCAGCTTTGTGAAATATACTCTGGATCACATGACTTGAGCAGAAGAACAGAAGCAGGTACAGAGTTATCTGCTTAAGTCAAATCTATGCAATAAAAATCAACAATTCATAGTGTTGTGGTAACTTCTGAACTTATTTGAGAATATGAATCTTCTCCTGGGGGGAAAGAAAATGAGCCTTCATAAGCATGGTTGCATGTGATTCTGAGGGCTATGCATTCCTGAAGTTAATTTATAAAATTCATGCTAAGAACCCCTGATGCTAATGTAAACTTCTAATGCAAAGAAAGAGGTTAAGCAAGTATTTAGATAGTATTTCATAGTAGCCTTTGTAAAGTGTGAAATCCATCAGCCCAGAACCAACTGAGGGCTTGGTGGCTCCTCTACTGCACTGGGATTCCAAGAGAGCTGCAGGAGGTCATGACTGAAGGGCCCTAAGACTGGGAGAGTGGCCTGGGTTGCTGGTGATGATAAAAGGAAGGGAATATTTTTCAGGTGCCCAGAAAACTGGATGACTTGGAAGCTGTGAGCAGGCACTGGAAATTGTCCATTGGGCAGTAACAATGGACAATTGTTACAGTAACCAGGGTAATGGTCATTTTCTCTTCACCTCTCAACTTTCCCTAGGTCTCTTAGAAATAGGTGACTTAGAAGCAAACTATTATATGTAGGACAGATAAACAACAAGGTCCTACTGTATAGCCCTGGGAACTATATTCAATATCCTGTGTACACCAGAATGGAAAAGAACGTGAGAAAGAATATTCACATGTACAATTGAATCACTTTGCTGTGCAGCAGAAATTAACACAAAATTGTACATCAATTTATTTATATTTCAATAAAATAAAAAATAAATAAATAGGTGGCTCACAGTTGGTTTCTTGGAACCTGGATAGATGTGGGGCAGTTGGTTTCTTGGAACCTGGATAGATGTGGGGCTGGTTTTTTCCAGTTACCCGTTTGAGAAAGAAGGCAGGAGTAAAACCCCAACAGTGGGAAAGAGGTTTGTGGCACTGGGATTTTCATTGTACGTACCTCTTCCATTAATACACTAGGAATGGATTCTGCCCTCTGCAATAGGAAAGAAGAAATAAAAGAACCCAACATCATCTCTCCCACAGATAACCAGACTAGAAATTTCACAAAAGGAAGAAGCTACAGCCAACATCAGTATTCCCCAGAGTGGGTCTGGCCATAGCACATAATGGATGTGATCGCAATGTACCCTCTAGCAATGTGACAGGCGTCAAGAATGAACAGACACCCCTCTAACTCCTAGGACAGAGCCTGCACAAAGTAGGTGCTTTACAGACGCAGCTGGAAGGAAGGGATGGAAGGAGGAAGTTAGGAGGAAAGGGAGGGGTGAAGGGAGTGAGAAGTGTATGAAGTAATAGCGTAAAATACACAGAGAATGAGATCAGAGGGTGTATTTGTTCACTAGCACTGCTATAACAAAATAACACAGTCCAGGTGGTTTAAACAACAGAAATTTATTTTCTCATAATTCTGGTGGGCTTCCCTGGTGGCTCAGAGCGTAAAGAATCTGCTTGCAGTGCAGAAGACCGAGGTTCGATCCCTGGGTTGGGAAGATCTTCTAGAGAAGGGAATGGCAACTCACTCCAGTATTCTTACCTGAAGAACCCCATGGTCCGAGGAGCCTGGCAGGCTACTGTCCGTGGGGTGGGAAAGAGTCTGACGCAACTGAGTAATTAACACTTTGCCAATTCTGGAGGATGGAAGGCCAAGATTAGCTGTTAGCAGGTTTAGATTTTTCTGAGGCCTCTCTCCTAGACTTGTCTTCTTACTTTGTCCTCACATGGCCTTTATCCTGGAGTGTGCCCCCCACCCAGCGCCTCCCCATGTCCAAATTTCCTCTTCTCTTAAGGGTAGCAGTCCGATTGGATGAGGTCCCACTCTAACTGCCTCGTTTTAACTTAGTCATCTCTTTAGAGGCCCTATTTTCAAATACAGTCACAAGCTGAGATACTCGGGGCTAGAACTCCAATGTAAGATGTGGAGGAGACGTTATTCAGCCCGTAACAGAGGAAAGTACCTGTTCTCTGCACTCTGGCTGCACCGCTTCTCCCTGTGAGACCCAGAATCTTGACTGGGAGAAGAGTTTCCCACAGAGGAGGCACCGAGAACCCAGGACCTCAGGTGACACAGCATTGACGGCATGGAGGCTCTCCAGCTTTCCCTGCAGGGTCCCTACTGACTCATCTGACAGTCACAACCACAAGGAATGGCCAGGGACAAACACAAAGAACAGAGGACCAACCTCACAAGTTGCCTAAGAACTTTTTTCTTCTAACACAAAAAGCCACAGGTGGGAGCGTCAAACAGTTTACTGGTGACTTGAGAATCTCAGTATCTCTGGGAAAGTCTTCCTTCCCCAACCAGAGAAGGAATCAAAATGAGGGAACTCTCACCTCTATTCAAGGGTAAACTGAGGGAACTTGTCAGGACTGTGATCATGTAATTATCTAGACACACTGGGAAACAAAAATAGCATCTCACACTGCCAGTTGGAGCTTGGCTGATGCCATTCTAAAGGCAATGGGAATTATCAGGCCTTTAAAAACTTCTGCTCTTCTCCTAGAGTTCTTATAGAATATCTGCTTTCATTGTGCTTGTCTAAATGAAGACATCTCATAGGAAATCCCCTGTCTTGTGGATTTCAGGGCTTCCTACTTGGGGTTGCACTCTGGCACAGCAGGCGATGGATCACAGTCATGAGCTGCAGTGATGACCCCACCACAGTGATCATATGTCAACTGTTACTAGTCCCTTAACCTTTCTGAGCTTTCATTTCCACATCCATAATTGTGAGCAGTTAATAACCTCAGTAACCTCAGTCCTGGAGCTGCCACGCCTTTAATGCAACCAGTAAAAAGTCATATAGTATAGAATTCAGTAGTTCCCAAACACACCCACTCTCTTATAAGTATTTACTCCCTCTGTGGAAATCTTTGACCCTTTGGTACAGTATTTATTTTAAAACTTGCTCATCTCATCTTCTGAGGGACTAATTGAGGTTATTACCATGACTAAAGGGTTACTTATACCTTAGAAGTTTCAGACTGAAAACAAGAAATGTTGTTCTTTATAGTCAACCAGAGGCTGCTGAGAGTGGAGACAGAAGCGGCGGAACACAAGAACATTCTGTTCTGCTACCTCTATTTCTTTCCTGGTTTCCCTTCAAAATTTGTAAAATTTGTTTTACTAAGACAGTTATAAAGTGAAAGTGAAGATGCTCAGTTGTGTCCGGCTCTTTGCGACGCCATGGACTGTAGCCTACCAGGCTCCTCCGTCCATGGGATTTTCCAGGCAAGAATACTGGAGTGGGTTGCCATTTCCTTCTCCAGGGGATCTTCCCAACCCAGGGATCGAACTCATGTTTCCCACATTGCAGGAAGATGCTTTACCATCTGAGCCACCAGTGGTAACCATAATAATAACACATTTCTGGAACTTTACTGGTCTTTGACCTCTTGCAATGCTATTCTTTTCTGGATGAAATTTTACTGCCATGAAAAAGATTTTTAAAATAATCAATTTACTTTTTACATCAATATCCAAATTGTGCATTAAAGAAGGAAAATCACTCTACATTATAGGAAAAAACCTTTATAAAATTTCACATCCATTCATAATTTAAAGAAAAAAATTATAAACTATGAGCAAACAAGAAACAGATAATCTTAATCTGGCACAGAAGATTACAAAAGAACCTACAGCTAACATCATAATTAATGATGAAATACTTAAATGCTTTTCTTCTTAAATTAAGTTCTAATAACGCACTGGAGTCCATAATTAACATACAAGGTCAAAAATATAAATTAATAAAAGGCACAAATAATAGAAAGTAAGAAATAAAATGATCAAAATCCTAAGACAGCATGGTAGAATATGCAGTATATTTAGAAACAAACTAAAACTTAAAATTTACATTAAAATTGCATAAAATTATTATGTACCAAGTAATATATCTAACAACATATTTGTAATAACTTTTGGCTTAATACAGAGTATGCACTGTCAAATCAAACTCATACATACCATAACTTCTGTTCTTTAGTAAGCTTTGCTAATAATAGCAAGGGCTTCCCTGGTGGCTCAAATCAGTAAAGAATCTGACTGCAATGCAGGAGAACTGGGTTCAATCCCTGGGATGGGAAGATCCCCTGAAGTAAGGCATGGAAACCCATTCCAGTATTCTTGTCTAGAGAGTCCTCACGAGTCTCCAGTCCATGGGGTCACAAAGAACAGGCTATGACTGAGTGACAAAGCACGCACAATAATATCAAAGGGCTTCCCAGGTGGTGCAAATGGCAAAGAATCCACCTGCCAGTGTAGGAGATGCAAGAGACCCAGGTTTGATTCCTGGGTCGGGAGCTTACCAATCAAGAGGCACCAGCAAAGCTGGAACAGGCCTGAAGTATTCTATGTGGCTCCCCAAGTCCTTCCCTCAGCATCAAACAGGATTTTTAGGTCCTAAATAATAGATGAAATTTCTAATGAGATTTGTAGGTCACTTCACACAGTGGGGACATTTTATATGATGTTTCACCAAGTCATGAAATGTCTCATTTTATAACCTGGGGAGTTTTATAGTTTCATTGACATTCTCCAAGGAGCTATGTCTTATAAATCCATAACCTGTAAGTTTGTTTACAAGTAACACTAAATCAGAGACATCCTGCTCTAATCATTCCATAAATAAGGACTCCTTTTCTAGCAATTGCCATTACTCTATTTGTCTGCAAGTCTAGTTATTATAATAGACCAAGTCAATAATCAGAGGAAAGTCTGTTTAAATCCTTCCTTCCTAGATCTCTAACCAGAAAACTATAAAATAATGAGAGATATCAAATAAACAGAGAGATCTATTGTTTTATGGATAAGATTATACAAAACTCATCAATCATTTTAATTGAATTTCTAGGTTTACTGTCATGTTAATAAAATTCCCAACAGTTTTTTGTCTGTAAAACTTGACAAGCAGATCCTAAACCGTATATGGAAATACAGTAACCAAAGATAGCCAAGTTATTCTTGAAGAATAGGGTAGGTGGTTTGCTCCACCAGATGTCAATCTAACCATAAAGCTACAGTTAGTAAGACTATGTGCTCTTGGCCAAAACCAGGTGAGAACGTAACGCAATATCTAAACAGAGCAGTTACATATTTGTTGATACTTGATTTTTATTAAAGATGTTACGCAGAGTACTGGGGGAATGACCATCTTTTTAATAACTGCTGGGTAAATTGATATCTTTTGTTGTTGTTCATTCACTAAGTCATGTCTGACTATTTGCAACCCCATGGAGGTTAGTACATTAGGCTTCCCTGTCCTTCATCATCTCTCAGAGTTTGATCAAACTCACATCCATTGAGTCAGTGATACCATCCAACCATCTCATCCTCTGACATCCGCTTCTTCTCCTGCCTTCAATTTTTTTCCAGCATCAGGGTCTTTTCCAATGAATCAGCTCTTAATACCAGGTGGCCAAAGTATTGAAACTTCAGCTTCAGAGTCAGTCTTTCCAATGAATATTCAGGGTTGATTTCCTTTAGGATTGACTGGTTTGGATACTCACTTACTTTGATGGAAGAGGTCAAAATTTTTATTTTTAATTTTGACCCCTTACTCAAATCACAAAAATTAGCTTCACGTGTAATAAATAGGAAAATCTGTACATGTGAATAAAGCTTCAAATCATTATTATAAGAAAATATCTTTACAACTTTGGAATAGACAAATATTTCTGAAATAAGACAGTTTTTAAAAGAGAATAATATAATTATACTAAAATTTAGAACTTCTCTTCCTGATAGACAGCATAAAGAGACTAAAACTGCAAACTACAGAGTGAGAAGTGATGTTTTAATTCAATAACTGACAAACATCTTGTATCCAGAATATATAAATATTTCAATATGAAAAACACGGTCCTTAAGAAAAATGGGAAAGAGATTTCAATGGGTCCTTTGAAAAAAAAAAAAAAAAAAAGAAATCCAAATGGGTAATACATGAAAAGATCCTCAAAGAAATGCAAATAATAGTCACTTTCAATAAAAAAACCTTCCTAAATGGCTAAAAACAAAAAGACTATCAACGTCAAATTTTGGCAATGACATGGAGCAACAGGAATGTGCTCGTCTGGCAGGTAGAAGTGTATGCACATTGGCACAATTTTTTTTGAAAAACTGAAGTTTCAGCTATTAATTTAAAAATCATTAAAATAGAAAATAATATCTTGAAATAGCAGGAAACGTAAGAGACATGGGTTCAGTTCCTGAGTCAGGAAGATCCATCCCCTGGAGGAGGAAATGGCAAATCACTTCAGTATGATTGTCTGGAGAATTCCATGGACAGAAGAGTCTGGCAGGCTACAGTCCATGGGGTCACAAATAGACATGATTGAAGAGACAGCACACATGCCGTTAAGCACAGGTATACATTCCAAGACCCCAATGGATGTCTGAAACCATAGAGAGTACCAAATTCTATGTATACATATGCAGTGCTTTTTTCTACACCCTCAGACTGGTAGTGTATACAGTGAGAATAGGCTGGACAAAGGGATGATTCACACCCAGGCAGGATGCAGCAGGACTGCACAAGATTTCAGCATGCTACTCAGGATGGTGTGCAATTTAAAACTTATGAATTGTTTATTTTTGGAATTTTCCATTTAATATTTTTGGACCACGGTTGACTGGGTAACTGAAACCGCAGAAAACAAAACCAAGGATAAGGAGGGACTACTGTATTGTATCTTCAAGATGTTAGAAGAAGAGATGTGTCATTTGGTTTTGGTACTCAGTATAATGTGAAATATGAGAGTCATTGATTGCAAATCATGTGGTTACATTTTAACAGTACATTCTGTGTATTAGACCAGAAAGCTGAGATCCTGCCTTTTTCACATATTTTGTTCAATTTCTGTTTTTTGAGAACACTCAGAGCAAGCCTAATGTCTCTTTTACAACACAGTGCTTCAGAAATTAGAAATGTCCCTGGATTGTTCTTTGCCCTGAATGGCTCTTTTGCCTATTTTTTTTTTTTTCCTTTACCAATCTGATCACTACCCTATGAATGCATTTTTGACTTGGCTCATGTCTCTTGAATTGCTGGGGTTCAGAATTAAACAGTTTCCCTGGTGGCTCAGCAGTAAGAATCTGCCTGCAATGCAGGAGCTGTAGAAGCCACAGGTTCAATCCCTGGGTCGGGAAGATGCCCTGGAGGAGGGCATGTATTCCATGGATCCCATGGAATACCGACTCCAGTATTCCTGCCTGGAGAATCCCATGGACAGAGAAGCCTAGTGGGCTACAGTACATGAGGTCACAAAGAGTCAGACATGACCAAAGTGACTTAGCATGTGCTGAATTAAACACTTCTTTTTGTCTATATTTTGACAAAGCAGATTCAAGTGATACAGAGACTTCTCTTTTATTAGATACTAGAGTCCCTTGGACTGCAAGGAGATCGAACCAGTCAATCCTAAAAGAAATCAGTCCTGAATATCCACTGGAAGGATTGATGCTGAAGCTGAAGCTCCAATACTTTGGCCACATGATGTGAAGAACTGACTTATTGGAAAAGACCCTGATGCTGGGAAAGATTGAAGGCAGAAGGAGAAGGGGATGACAGAGGATGAGATGGTTGGATGGCATCACTGACTCGATGGATATGAGTCTGAGCAAGCTCCAAGAGTTGGTGATGGACAGGGAGGCCTGGTGTGTTGCAGTCCATGGGGTTGCAAAGAGTCAGATGTGACTGAGCAACTGAATTGAACTGATATTCCCCATTGACTTTTTGATAGTCACTTAAAACTTTTATACTTTTGAATATACACTGCTTCCTATGAATAAAACTTTTAAGTCTTTCCTATACATATTATTACAAAGCTACTCTCTCTAGTGCATTTTAAACCATTTGCAGTCATTTATATTTAACAAATCTTAAATGCATTTGTTAAACAGCACAATACTCCAATCTTCCTTCAGGATTCTATTTTTGCCATAGAAAATATTCATCAACTGACAAAACAGCATAGTATGATCTCTGCTTGCAGATGAGGTGAGGGGAGGGGAGTTTGTTGTATTTGTGTATAGATATGGATATAAATAGATAGAGATAGGCATAGACAAAGATATTGATATATATTACTACAAAGATAGTAACTTGCCACATAGGCAAGTTTTAACTACAGTCGTTCTGAGCTGGTAGGATTATGGGTGATTCATATTTCCTAATGTTTGATTTTGAACTTCTTTTATAATGTGTATCTAGTAAGATCAAATATTCAAAATTAATGACACCTTGTATGCTTAAAGGGAGAGAAGGCAAGTCACATTGGGACAGGTTAGCCTCAGATAGGATTTGTGTTACAAATGTTTGAGATGAATCTTAAAAATAAATAGAAAGTTTATTTGCTCACTTACCTGCTGTCTACCACCTGCTACGCAGTTGGTTCTTGGGGTTGGGGACCCCTACATTACAAGACTCTTGAGTAAGATGATTCTATCTGCATAGAAAAATGTCACAGAAATGAATAGAGTAGATTTAAGCAGTATTTCCCAGACGAGAACACTAGTATTAACTAATGAATATCCTTGAATATTCATTAGTATTGATGTTATCATTCATATTTATATAATTGGTGAACCAGAGGGATTATTTATCAAATAAACTTTAGAAATGCCATATTTTGCGTGACACTTTTGACATTTGAAATGCACGTAAATATATTAAAGTCTAGAGAGCCTTTCCATAAAGAAACATGTTAATGTTTCTTAATACATCATTTTCCAAACTGGTTTGATCCTCTGGAAAGCCTGTAAACATGCTTGCATGCCATGCACTCAATTTGGGAGATACAGCATTAGAGAATACTGAAGGGGAAAAACAGCAAAGCACAGTATTTGGTTCCCTGCGGAGGAAGAGAGATGAGGAGAGTGAAAAGATGCTGCTCTGTTTTCAGCCCCCTGACCAGCACAATGGCGCTATATAATCATCAGGTTTAAGAGATTGGGTTAGATGGAAATTATCATGCAAGCTTCCATCATTTAGGTGTCAGGTGTCAGCATACCGACGTTTGAAGATATTCATGTAGTAAGCCTATATACCTACAAAAGATGTGTCAAAATCTGCAGAAGAACTTCTAATAAGCTATTCACAGAATTTTGCTACCAATCAAAATGCATTGCCTCACAGTGTTCCAGCACAACTGTTAAAGAAGTCACAGTAAATGGGTCTTATAAGCATGGAAGCTGGAATTATTTCCATGGGATATTCTTTTTCTAGATACCGTAACTAAGGGACTTGGTGCCTCCTTCCCACTGGCATGTGAGATTCTAGGAAATACCTTTAATCTGTATTGCCATTTCCTTGAGCTTTCTGTTATTTAAGAGTTTTATTGGTGTGTGTGTGCTAAGATAAAACTCTAGAAAATAAAACAAGATGTGAACAGCTAGCGGCTAAAATCACAGGGCCTGAAGCAAATTCTCAGAAAGAATATTGACATCTAAGAACTGTCAATGTATTTCCCACCTGGGAGAAGCAGGGGGATTTACCAGCTTCTGGCATGCCCAGTCAGACTGAGCTCTGGAAATGTGTAAGTCTACTTCCCTTCTAAAAGAAGAAAGTGAGAGGGCAAGGACAGTTTGTTCCTTCCTTTCCAGGTATTTTACTGACCTGATTTGTGAGCTGAAGCAATTACAGGAATTCACCTTCCTTAGTCTCGCATCTGCAGAAGAAAAAGAACAGTAACAGCAATGCGTCTTGGCTGTCCACTCCTCAGGTTTGCCAAAAATTACCAGAGCACCGTAAGTATGGCAGCTGGAAAAGGCTTTGGGGTTAGGAAAAGGTTTAAATCCCACAACTCCTTTACCCAGTTAAAAAATATGAAAGAAAAAAAAAGAATGAAATTCTGCCATTTGAGGCAACATGGATGGATTTGGAGGGCATTATGCTAAGTGAAGTAAGCCAGACAGAGAAAGGCAAAGTATATTACATGTGACACCTAAAAAACTAGTGAATATAGCAAAAAAGAAGCTGAATCACAGATATAGAGAACAAACTATTCGTTACCAGTTGTTGTTGTCTAGTCAGTAAGTCATGTCTGACTCTTTTACACAACCCTGTGGACTGTAACTAGCCAGGCTCCTCTGTCCATGAGATTTCCCAGGTAAGAATACTGGAGTGGGTAACGATTTCCTTCTCCAGGGAATCTCCCCAACCTGGGGACTGAACTCATGTTCCCTGCATTGCAGGTAGATTCCTTACTGTGGAGCCACCAGGGAACCCCTTGGTTACCAGTGGGAAGTATCTATCTTGAAAATGAAAGTCGCTCAGTTGAGTCCAACTCTTTGCGGCCCCATGGACTATACAGTCCATGAAATTCTCTAGGCCAGAATACTGGAGTGGGTAGCCTTTCCCTTCTCCAGGGGATCTTCCCAGTGCAGAGACTGAACGCAGGTCTCCAGCATTGCAGGCAGATTCTTTACCAGCTGAGTCACAAGAACCACTAAGCATCCAAGGGGGAATGCAAGGTAGAACCTGATCACAGATTGATTTCCCACTTGTACCACCTGAAGCCACCTACTTCCCTAGTAACAAGTTGGAACAAAAGTGAAGAAATTACTTCCATTCAAACATATTTAGAGTCCCTTGGCCCTGAAGTGAGCTTGTAACTGACTGCAGCCTGGCCAAGACATCCTCTCTCTGCACTAGAGTAGTGGGAATACCTGCTTTAATAAAACATAGAGGCACCATCCTTCCCGCTTCTGCACTACTTTCCATTCTCCTAAAAAAACACTGACTTGTCCAAACATATTTTTCTATGTACAGCATTGCCCAACTTGCAAATGGAAAATAATATTGGACAGTACATTTCAGCTCGTAGGAAAAAGGCAAATATTTATGTTTTAGGTCAATTTCCTGGAAAGTAGACTGAGACAAATTTTTGCATGTGAAATGTTTATTAAAGAGTGCCGTTGGGATCAATATTTGGGGAAGGAGGGAATGGAAGTAAAAATGGACAAAACAGAAAGTCAGACTATAATGACAGCCCAGACAACCCTTGGTCAATGCCATGGGGGAACTCTGGAGATAGAATGGGCCTTCTGAGTTGTCCTGAATTTAACCAAGATCATCAGACTTTTACATTCCATTAGACATGGGTCATTTTGGAAACAGTACAATCTTGGGTAAGACAGCTGTCTATAACTGAAAGGAATTTCTGGAGTGGTTGACACTGAAGGATGTCTGTCTGATGAGAGCACTTCCAACAAATCCTTCATTACAGGAGATAAGGACTGTGCATGATAACATCCCCTACAAACTTGACGGTGCTTAAATTTGGTATGAGCTACCCACTTCAGTGTTCTTGCCTGGAGAATCTCAGGGACAGGGGAGCCTGGTGGGCTGCCATCTCTGGGGTCGCACAGAGTTGGACACAACTGAAGCGACTTAGCAGCAGCAGCAGCAGCCCTTTTTAAGTTCACTTAAACTTACTATGGGATCACTGCCAGCTCTGGCTGCCGTGTCCCCATGATAGAATTGACTGTGGTAAGGTTTCTGAGGGTCTCCGTGGTAGCTCGGTGGTAAAGAATCTGCCTGCCTGCCAATGCAAGAGACCAAGAGATGTGGGAGACGTGGGTTGGATCTCTGGATCAGGAATATCCCCTAGAGAAGGAAATGGCAACCCATTCCAGTATTCTTGCCTGGGAAATCCCATGGACAGAGGAGCCTGGCGGGCTACAGTCCATGGGATCACTAACACAACTTAGCAGCTAAACAACAACAAAATTCTCTAAAGTACCTATCTTGCGAGTATTCCATGAAGTCTGTTGAGCTGGAAACAACGTTCATGCATCTGAAAGCATGTTTTAATGCATCCTTCAGGGTTCTTGGTGCTTCCTTGAAGAACACTGAAGGAGTACATTGAATTTAACTGGACATATCAAACAGTTCTCCATAATCCCATGAGTAATGAGCCGCACAAAGAACTGGGCACCACCATTTATAAAAGTGATTGTAAAATAGCAGACTCAGCTCAGAAATCTAAACTAAGAAATATTACTAATCTTGATCAAAATATACAATTAGTCAAAAATAATTCTCATAAACGAAAAAAAAGTTAATGCTATTTCGGCAGTGTGCTTTACTTCATAAACTTTCAAGAGTCAGGATGATACTGTGCAGCTGTTCCATAGAGTTTATAAGAACAAGGTCTCCTTAGCTATGTTCACATCTCAATTATGAAGAGACAAAGCACATGGTCACAAAAAGTATTAATCACATTATTTATGGGAACTCCTACTTAACCTTATAACTTGAGACATTTAATAGTAAAGCCATTCTAGTCATCTGAAGTCAGAGTCTGGTTCTGCTCCTTTTGATGTTTAAGAAGGAATAATCCAAGACCAGTGTAGCAAGGTGAGAATGTTACGGGGGTGAGAATTTGTACAAATTCCTAATATACTTCCAACTGAGGGACCTTGGGCAATTCCGCTTTATTTCCTTCATCTGTAAAGGGAGAGGATTAAAATTTAAAGTAGTCTCTAAGAGTCTTTCTGATCTAAAAATCTATGATTCTCTTCATCTTTCAGATTAGCTAGTAGTTGAGTGCTCAGAAGCAGATTTAGATTCAGTAACACAAGAAAATAACTGTAATTATTATGTACATTGACTGATAGTAACAGTTACTCTGATAATCATTTCACGATATACACACAATGTATCAAATCATTATGCTGTACACCTGAAGCTAATACAATGTTACATGTCTACCTCAATTTTAAAAGATACAATAAGAGTAACTGAAAGATTTCCCTTTAGAGAGGTGAATTATAAAAGTTTCATATGTGAAACATTCCAGATATGATATCCACCCTCTGATCATTCATCAGGAGTAAAGACATTTGCTTTCATTACCAAAGATGGTTAATAAGATACTCTGAAGTTGAGAGACTGCCTGTGAGTTGAATATCATAATTCTGCATTAGCTCTAGTTTTTTATCAAAATTGAAAGAGACAGTTAATGAACCATTTTTTCTTTTTCCTATTACAATAATCTCATTTCAAAGTGTTAATACTGCTGTAATATATCTGTCTTACAAATGATGACCCCGAAAATGGAATCACCCAAGTCAATGTTATTCATGTACTTCATTTAAGAATATCTTTTAAATGGCTTTTTAATTTTGAGTTTACTAATGAGTCTGAGTGAACTCCGGGAGTTGGTGATGGACAGGGATGCCTGGCGTGCTGCGATTCATGGGGACGTGAAGAGTCGGACACAACTGAGCGACTGAACGGAACGGAACTGAATGGCTGTTTCATAGTTAGATCTAACAAATTTTAGTTTCCTCCTCTGTAAAATGGGGGTGATAATAGCATTGACCTCATCGGTGGTGGCTGTAAGAGTTAAATGAAATCATGAATGTACATTTGATAACCCAGTACTGTGCACACAGTAGGGACACAGTGAGTATTGTCACTGCTGTTGATATCATTCTTGAGGTCTGGACTACAAGAAACCATTGGGACTAGTTATAGTTTTCAAATCATTCAGGGTGACTGAAGTGATGACGGTAGTGGAGATTGCCTAGAGAGAGAATATAGAGTGGGGGAAAAAAAGCCAAAAGAGAAAATGCCAAAGATTCAGAAGGAAAAAAAAGAAAAGCAATCTCTAATGGGTTAATCAGAGAACGAGAAAAAGCGCCAGGCAAGTCTGGCATGAAAGAGGACAAGAGAGCTGTTTCTTTCCTATTCATTGATTACCTTAAAATAAGTCTGTCCTTTGGCAACTGGACCTTAAAATGACTGGGAGGCAACGTCACCATGAAAAAGTAAAAGTACTTATTGAGTTCTCTAGAAATTAGGTACTTTGGCTTAACAACAGTCTTACAATTTAGAATCTAGGAAGTCAATGTTCTTTCCTCATTATTATATCAGAGAATAGTTTCCTTGGTCCACAGCTGATCTGAAAAAGACGTGATGAAACAACTCACTGACGGAAGAGGGAAATGGCGTAAAGAATTTTCCAACAAGCATCGCGTAGCCCTCCACCAACCCCAGGGTATTGTGTGTACCAGGAATCTGCTGCAGGAAACCAAATGACTCTGCGTATATGTCATTCTTTACGGCTGAACTAACAGCAAAAAGCAGCAGCCTGCTGACAAATTTCATATCCAATTCAAAGCACTGTACTTTCATTCCTAACTACACTCCATTAGCTCTGACATTTCAAGAGTCGATGGAAAACCAGAAATTACACATTTCACTTATGGTATTGTCTGCTTTTTCTTCAGGAAAATTAATGACTGTTCAAAAAGCTTTCATGAGAAATTCATCTTCAAGGGCTGCTCCTCTACCAAGTGACCACACCCTTTCATAGCCACATACAGAGATGATCCGGCAATCAAAAATAAACACACCCATACACACACACACACACACACACACAATGACTCCTCACAGTGCTTGCTTCCAGCTGGTAAACAAAATAATCAAGTCTCAATTTAATTAGATTTTAAAATGGCACTTGGGCTATGTTATGGCATTTTTTTACAAATAAACAAGCACTCTTATAATTTCACAAATAGTGGATATGAGAAGAGAAAAACTAGAGAGGTTTTAATTATCTTACCAGATTAAAAGTGTTGAATCAGAGTTCTAAAGTCGCCCAGCCATCTATTCCCCATGAATAATTCAGAGGACTATGGCTGTATATAATTCTGATCCAACTATGGTTCAAAATTTAGAGTTGCTCAGAAGGACTTCTATGGACTGTTCTCTTTACTATTTCTGGAATTTGCATCCTTGAGTATACAAATTCCAGAAAGAACGTAAGCAATGAAATAACAGATTTACCTCCATTCATGAAAACTTCCAATTTCATTAGAGAGAATACATCAAAAAATATAGTCTGTGTGAGCTACGACAATCACTTTTCACTTAGGAAACATTCTGGGAAGCAGAAAGTGAATTGAGGGAGGACAGAAAATGGGGAGGGGAGAAATATATTTTGAAATTTGCTTAACCTTTATATAGTCAACAAATGTGATAGCCTGCTACAGATAAGGTGCTGAAGGCAGTGCTTAGAGCATGGTCTCTGCCTTCCAAAAGACAGAGTGTAGTTAGACTCATATCAATCTACATTTTACATGGCCTCTTATTTCACTAGCAGCAAGCTGTTGTCCCCGTACAGCTTCCTGGAACTACAATTTGAGGACCAATTTATTCCTTTTTAGTACATTTCTGATCTCTCCCTTTGAATTCTCAGCAATAATAATCTGGTCAGCAGGAAGGCCAGGACCAAATATTAATGAGATAATTATGATGTTTTCTTACACCAGGCAACCAGGGACTTCTGGCAAGGACCAGGCAAAATGGAAAACAAGAGGACATGGATAAAAGTCCAAAATAACAAGGATAATAAGTCCAAAAATGACTTAGGCTCCCTGATATCCTCATTGAAGAAGCAAAATCTAACAATAAACATCAAAAAGACTAGCATACACCAGTGAGGCAGAGAGAAAAGTGAAGTACCTGTAGCACAAGGACCTAGTTTATGGAGCTTTTTTGCACATCCTCGTGTAAATACATCTCCCCAAACTAGAGCATATTTTCTAAAATATTTTATTCTTACACGTAGCAAAGTCTTTCTTTGCAGGTAGGAAAGTTGCAAAAGTTAAGTCATGACACAGTTTAGATGGTACATAGAAAACTTAATTTCTTCATTTTTCTTTATATAATGCCTTTCTCCTGAGCTGCATACACTGGTTGGCAGAAAAAGAGACAAAATGCCTGAGCTAATTTAATGCTTAACTAAATCCAATAATTTACATATCTTTCCCTAAAATAACAAGCGTATGCTGGTGAAAGAAGTGTGTGACTTAAAAAAAAAATTATTTCTTTATTTTAATTGGATGCTAATTCCTTTATAATATTGTGGTGGTTTTCACCATACATTGACATGAATCAGCCACAGGTGTACATATGTCCTGCCATCTTCAACCAAAAAAAAAAAAACCAGTATAGCTTACAGTTCTTTTGGGGTGAGTCCTCAGAGCTGTTCTGGTGCCCACTAGTACCCAACATGACACCACTTACCCTCCTTTAGACAGCATGCAGTGCTGAAGTCAGCACCTGGCTATTCAAGGTCTACTTTTTGCCTAGAGACATTGCTCCCACACAGCATTTGAAACTTCCTCTCTTTGTGACTCAACTCATAGCTTGACAAACCCAAATAGATCTCTTCCTTATTCCTCATGACCCTAAAACCTAGCAGGTCACCTCCTGCAGCTTTAACTATGGGATTGCCTCATCCCACTATCTTCACTCTGTGTGCTTTTTCAGTTCATCTTGACAAAAGTTTTACTGACAACTCTCCATACTGTTAGTCAAATTAAAAAAAAAATGCATAACAGAGCAGACAGTATCTGGCACTTTAGACATCAGTACAACAGGAGTCCCTTCTCATACTGGTAAAAACAAAGCAAAACCTTAAGACAAGGCAAAACCTAAAAACTTAGTTTTGGTGCTTAATTTTGTTGATGGACAGGATCTCCAGTCTCCCTTCAAATGAACTAAAGTAATTCAGAAGAGAATTAAAACAAAGGTATAGTGTAGGGAAAGGGCAGAGTACCTTTATTTAAAATAATTGTTTTTGTGACACCCTCCAAAAAATAGAGTTGGGGAAATAGAGGTTTGGGCTAGGCAGTGTCTCTGACTGTAAGTCTCCTTCTGTGTTCTTCCTCTCATTTGCCCAATGTCCTTAGTACTGACCAGAAGTATTGCTCTAAAAGGTCACAGGACAGGAATACATACAAGGGAGCATGCTTGTGCTTCATTCCCCACTCCCCAACAGACCAACTCACTGGCAGGCTGATCACCCCTACAGCCCGCTTCCATTTCAAGTAGGAAACCAGACTCCTGAGGTAGGCTTGGCTCCACCGTGGGCATCGTCTCAGTGCCAGGCCCACTGGGGTTTCCTGATAACTAGGAGCACCATATGGCCCCTGAAATTCAGCCAGTTTTCACCCTTTTAAGAACGCCGATCCTATTCTACTAACAATCCTTGAATCCAACTTATTAATGAGGGCTTTCTAGAGTTTTCAAGCTATATAAATATTTTGGTGTGATCTTTTTTTTTCCCTTCCAAAGCAACATCAAATCTCCAGCTGCTGGGAAACAGTGCTTTTCACTATCATTGGAATCAATGAGTCAAGGCATATGTCTTTAATGGAGGTTTTGGCAAGGGTGATATTAGAGTTATTATTAGATAGAAGTAAACTGAATAGTTTGTTTTCTGTGCTGTACATACAAATCAATGGTTTAAATCAAACATTGCAGTTTATAATGTGATAGAAATATTTACATGGGGAAAAAAGCACTAATCAAAGTACAGCATTAAGATAATGCAAGTTTTGCAAATTCCAGAAGCCAACATATTTTACAGATCACTAGAAAAGAAAGAACAAAGAAAACCCAAAGAGAGTATATCAGTTCTGTTAGAAAATGGGCTTTATCCTCAAAGAGGTTCACGTAGCATTTTCTGGTTGCCAGGGAGAGGAGACTCACTTTAGTTATCCAAGTAATAGAGTAATGATTGTGATAGTGAGAAGGCACAGTGTGAATACAACTACACAGAAATTCAAGAGAAGTCTAACAACTAGAGTGGTATCCACAGTAGAGCCAGGCTGCAGAATCTCCACCTGCAGCGTGGACACCAGGTCTACAAAAGCAGTAAAAATACAATGAATGGTTTATTGGTATTACAGCTTATGTAATGATGAAACAACATTATCTGTTTCCAGATTTTGTGGCTACTCTGAAGTAACATGTCGCTAATATTTTTGTTTTCCCTTTTCTATCCCATCACTGATTTCTTGATTTTTTTTTCCCACCTTCACACATGTTCTTATGTTTCTCCTTTAATCATCTATTCTTCTTAACTCCAGCTTGACCTTGACTAAAGACCTCACCCAGATAGTTTAATTCCCTCTATATGTCCTTTAATATTACTTCTACTTCTCTCTGCATTTCCTAATTTGGTCCAAACAAGACAAAGTGAGATGGCCTATTCATTTTTTTTACACCAGACCTCAAAATAGGTCACTGGCCAGTCTCTGAATTTGGGAAGGGAAGACTGCGGTCACCTGGTACTCTAGACCTGCCTTGTTAGCTATGAGCAAAGAAGTAAGGACCAAGGGCATGGCACCAAGGTTGGTAGACTGAATGTACAGCCCTATAATCCACTTACATGAATAGAAAGTAACAAGAGTTCCACCACCTTACTCCTTCCAGAAAAATTATTTTTTTCATATTCAAAGTTTTAGGTAGATTTCTCTGGTACCATGGATTTCTAGAATATACACATGTAACATAATCAAAATAATAAATGAAAAATATAGTAATAATCACTGACTCAAGGCATATGTCTCTAATGAGAATAAGCTGCTACCTTTAAAAAAAAGTACCACGTGCATCCCAAAGATAAATGCAAATGAATTTCTGATTCTTAGGTGCTGTTCTTTATCCTCATCACCCTCCCTCCTAATGCAACACTTTCCAGTCACAATTGATCACCTTTATGGGCATTATTGCTCAAATCCTAATGCAGCCACTGCAACTAATTTCATCTACATGTCTTACATCTTGAAAGTTTTAAGTACTTTTGAAACAAAATAGTCTTGTTTCAAAATACTAAAGAGATTAAAGCTATATGTACCTAAAAATATAAATTAATAGAATGGGTATAATTATAACTGAACTTAAAACTCATTAAAAGAAAGGACTATCTCTCTTGCTCATTTCTCTGCCCTAGACTGGTACAATTTCTGACATGTAGTATGTGCTCCATATACTTTTCAAACTAGTCAATCAATCAATAAACGAATACTATACCTACTTCCAAACAATGGAAAGAATGGAGATTACAGTCTGGAGAGGATTATTCTTTTAACAGTATCAAAAAGTTTCTCTAGATCCCATAGAATCATTGAGTAGACAAAGTAGAAATGAAATAGTTTAGAAACAGGTCTCCTAATTTAAAATGAGTTTTTAAAGAAAAGCAAAAGTACAATGAAAACACTGCAGGATTCTAACAGAAAAAAAAAAAGTATTTCATTATACTTAGCCTGGATAGATTAGAGAAGGCAATGGCACCCCACTCCAGTACTCTTGCCTGGAAAATCCCATGGACAGAGGAGCCTGGTTGGCTGCAGTCCATGGGGTCGCACAGAGTCGGACACGACTGAAGCGACTTAGCAGCCTGGATAGATAGATAAATCTATGCACACATTTATTCCTAAAAGTAGCTTCTGTTATCCAAAGGTTTATGTTTACTGTCTGGTGTTTTCAGATAAAGAGTCTCAGAAAAGGGACAGGATTCCTTTCCTTTTTCTGAGAAGGTAAGATTCTTATAAACAGCCGTGAAACTCCTCATAACCCAGGGCCCCTCCCCACATCCTCAAACAAAAGCTGGATACCCTATGCCATCTTGTAGCTGAGTTTGTAGGAAACAGTCTTTTCTCTTGATTTCCTCTCTCATTTCACTTGACAACAGAGTACTTAGATTTCCAAACTCATCTTCCTTCTCTAAACAGGAAGAACAGAAGGCAGAAACCCCACAGAATGTTATGTTTGACTCATTTTCAACTTTATGTAAATAATTTAGCACTTGATAAAGACAAAGTCATGATTTTGCTACTGATGAGGAATGTTTACATTTGTTTTCCTCCCTTGTACAGTGAAGCACCCAAATGAGAGACTCATTGCTCTGTACAACGCTGCCACCTTTCTCCCAGGGCTGGCTGTCATTAATTAAAATCACAGAAAGGAGCTGATTCACTGAACTGAATCACTCTCATAATGGCCTGAGTTCTAGAAACGCACCCTGGGGCCCAGGAGCTGGATTTTTCTTCTTCTACTTTGGACAGCTCTGAAGCCAACTCAGTTGGTAAAGATAGCTGAAACTCGTTAGTCTCTTTATTTTTTTTTAATTGATTTTTATTTTTTAGTTTGTTTTGCTTTACAATACTGTATTCGTTTTGCTATACATTGACATGAATCAGCCACGAGTGTACATGAACTCCCAATCCCGACCCCCACCTCCCCCCTCCNCCTTCCCCCTCCCGCCCCACACCCTCTCTCTGGATTATCCCCATGCATCAGTCCCAAGCATCCTGCATCCTGCATCAAACCTAGACTGGCGATTCGTTTCACTTATGATATCATACATGTTACAATGCCACTCTGCCAACTCATAAAAATATGGAACGCTTCATGAATTTGCGTGTCATCCTTGTGCAGGGGCCATGCTAATCTTCTCTGTATCGTTCCAATTTTAGTATATGTGCTGCCGAAGCGAGCACTCTTTAGTCTCTTTAAACTAAAAAGCAACACGTGCATGCTCAGTTGCTTCAGTCATGTCCGACTCTTTGCAACCCCATGGACTATAGCCTGCCAGGCTTCTGTGTCCATGGGATTCTCCAGGCAAGAACACTGGAGTGGATTGCCATGTCCTTACTCCAGGGGATCTTCCCCACCCAGGGATCAAACCCGGGTCTCCTGCGTCTTCTGCATGACAGGCAGATTCTTTACCACTGAGCCACCACAGAAGTCCTTAAAAAGCAAGATGCCTATTGAACTTACTTGAACAATGATTCTGAAGCTAACTGAGAAACAAGTGAGCACACAGAGAGATATGTCCATCTGCAGGCCAGGAAGCAGATTCACACCAAGAATGGACCCTTCTAGCACATTGATCCTCGGCTTCCCAGCACCCAGATTTGTGAGAAATCAACATTTGTAGTTTCAGCCACCCAGTCTGTGGTATTTTGTTACTGTAGCCCAAGCTGACTAAGACATGTAGGTAAGACAATTATGATTAGACTAGTTACAAAACTGACACACATAGCATTCTAAACCTCTGCCTAAAAATCTACTTGAGAAAGTCAGCTTCCTTCTGACAGCACATTCCAGTCCTATGTCTCCTTCTTGCCCCATCCTCAACTCTAAGAGCATAAGTTTCATTGCCAAAGAGAATGCTGTCTCCTTTCAAGTCAAATGATAAAGTCTGCCCCTATTAATTTAACCCTAAAGTGTGTTATGTATGTATGTACGTGAAGTCACTCAGTCGTGTCCGACTCTTTGCGACCCCATGGACTGTAGCTTACCAGGCTCTTCGTCCGTGGAATTTTCCAGGCAAGAGTACTGGAGTGGGTTGCCATTTCCTTCTCCAGGGGATCTTCTCAACCCAAGGATTGAACCTGGGTCTCCCGCACTGCAGGCAGACACTTTACCGTCTGAGCCACCAGGAGCCAGTTTCTATATACCTGCCACTCCTCCACTCCTTCATCCCCACAGCTGAATAAGCAAGAGACAGGAAACTCTTCATAAATGAAAAAGCGTGCATACAAACAGTATTAGTAGCAGTTTTTTAATTAATTAATTTTAATTAGAGGCTAATTACTTTACAATATTGTGGTGGTTTTTGCCATACATGGACATGAATCAGCCATAGGTGTACATGTGTCCCCCATCCCACCCCACTCTTGCCTCCCTCCCCATCCCACCCCTCTGGGTTGTCCCAGAACACTGGCTTTGAGTGCCCTGCTTCATGCATCGAACTTGCACTGGTCATCTATTTTGCATATGGTAATATACATGTTTCGGTGCTATTCTCTCAAATCATCCCACCCTCATTTTCTCCCAGAGTCCAAAAGTCTGTTCTTTACATCCATGTCTCTTTTGCTGCCTTGCATATAGGGTCATTGTTGCCATCTTTCTAAATTCCATGTATATGCATTAATATACTGTATTGGTTCTTCTCTTTCTGACTTACTTCAATTTGTATAATAGGCTCCAGTTTCATCCATCTCATTAGAACTGACTTTTTACAGCTGAGTATTATTCCATTGTGTATATGTACCACAGCTTCCTTATCCATTTGTTGGCCGATGGACATCTGGGTTGCTTCGATGTCCTAGCTATTGTAAACAGTGCTGCAGTGAACATTGGGGTACATGTGTCTCTTTCTCATATTAGCAATTTTTAATAGTAGAATTGTGGATAACTTAGTTTTTAATTCATTGGATTTTTTTCCTTTATTTTTTACCTAACAACATTTCTATATAATTTTGTCAACAGCAGGAGAAACCCCATGCTTTTAAATGAGTGGCCTTCAACCTCAAACAGACTTAAGAAAATGCAAGGACTTCTACTTATAGATGATGGACACACACTGTGTCTCATCTTCCTCAGCTTTGATCATCTCAGGTTTATGAAAATTATAGAAAATCATCTTTTCCTCTTCAATTCATAACTACATTTAAAATTAAGAAAAGGAACCTCAGTGGACCAGAAACCACTGGGAATATCTGGGAGATGGGTAAGCAAAAAGAAACCATCAAGTCTAAGAAGTAAAGTCAAGCTAGTAAGAAAAATAATAAATATCACAGGAAAATGGTGTTGAAATTAAAATCCAAACCTTTAAATAAAATTAATAGTAGAAAAGGCACAAGTTGAACCCATAAGACAGAAGACTGAATTGATGAATTTTCTGTAACATATCATAAAGGAACAAAAGTTGGAAAGTATGAAAGAAGAGTCAAGAAATATTAAAGATAAACTCAGAACGTTTAACATCCACCTTCCAGGAACACCAAGAAGGAGAAACTAAAGAGATCTGTGGAGAGGGAACATTCAAAGGAAAAAAAAATGTGGCTCTGATTATTCTTAAACTTTCTTTTTTTTTTTAACTAATGAGGGGACGATTTGTACAATTCTTATTTCATTTGCAATTCATTCACATAAAATTTATTCAGTTTCATCAAAATGCCTGGTATAGTGCAAGGTAATAGAAACCTAAGTATGGTAATAAATCCCCTCTCCAGAAAATGCATAAATGCACAGATCACAATTTTCCACATTATTTTAGAGGTTAAGAGTTCACTGACCCATAATTTTAGTTATTTTTATTACAGTTCACCTGTTTTGACTGGAATGACTCGGCAAAAGCCACACTATTTTTGCCCTATTGAACTGCTGAATTGTTTGACAAAGAGTGTCTTAGCAACTGACTGTTTGAAGGCATGAAATCACACAGAGACTCAATCTATAATAAAACTGGAATTGGTAAACTCAGTCTGAGGTTATTTCACAACAGTTATGGAATGGTCAGCTTTCATGAGGTAAACTGGAACTAGTTTTCAAATTTCAAATGAAGACACTGAAATCATTGGAAAATTATGAACTACACTGAGTAATAAAAATCACTAGCTTCCTACACAGGGTTAGTAGATTGTCTCACAGATCATCTTAGCCACAAAGAAAATGAGCAACCAAAAAAAAAAAGCACAATCTCCTTACAGGCTGTTGAGGGAAGAGAAATTTGTTGTAAAGAATCCGCTTACAAAGCAGGAGGTCCAGGTTCAATCCTTAAGTTGGAAGATTCTCTGGAGAAGGAAATGGCAACCTGCTCCAGTATTCTTGCCTGGAGAATTCCATGGACAGAGAAGCCTGGCAGGCTACAGTCCATGCGGTCACAAAGAGTCAGACATGACTGAGCGACTAACACTTTCTTTCACTTTTTCAGGGAAATTTTTTAAAAGCAAGTTTGTCTGGGAGAATCAGATGTAAATAGAGTACCTGTTGAATTAATTTCTAGAAAATTAAAAGTATTTAGAATATCACAAACTCATTTAGGGATATTTGTTGAATTTTAAGTCAGATACCGATTGACAGAGAGAAGGACTAAAGAAAATAGGAAAAAAATATTGGAAAACAGAAGATAATAGAAATGATTTTGATAAGAACTGAAGATGGAAGACAAGTTTTATCAATAAGTAGAAGACAAACTTGAAGACAAAAAGATGATCAGTCAAAAGACTGGATCTGCAACTGATAGAAGGAACTCACATGTTACACAATGGAATAAAAGTGTATGATATAAAAAAAAGAAAAGCTGACTCTATTTATGTAAGACATGAGTGCAATGTGAAGAATTTAAATAGCTGGGATGAAGTTGACATCTGGCTATGTTTCTATCTTACCCTGCCTTCTGTACCCAGTGGTCATGAACATTTTACTGAAGATATATTTTCACAGTGTACTTTAATTGAATATGATAAAATGATACACCAGTGAAAGGCATGGTGTTTTATCATCAGTCCCAAAGTATACCATGGAAGCAAAGGTTATAATCTCTTAATTTTAGTTATTAGAACGGGTGCTCTGAAGCAACACAAAAGAGAAGTGCCAATGGAACACCATCAGATGTGTATTTTTAGTTAACAACCCATATCTCTGCAAACTTTAGCAATTATTTTTATTCATTGTTTAGATTTCTATTTTCTCAGGCCTCCCTGAGTGTCTGTGGTTCTTTCTGAGCTACTGAAAAATTTTTACAACTTGTCATACGTGTTCTGAGCAAAATATTGCAAAGAGGTGCTAAACTGGATTGAATCTGTGTGAAAAGAGTTTACTCACAAAGTTGGCCACCAAAGGTCATGGTTTTTTATGTACTTAAGATCTCACAATCAGGTCTTCAGAGTCTGCTGGAGTTTCAGTTGGCTTTCTCTGTGTGTGGACAATGACTAACCATACCTTTGTGCTCATTCTT
The DNA here is from genome assembly GCA_006408695.1 of Aepyceros melampus. Lineage (NCBI taxonomy): Eukaryota > Metazoa > Chordata > Mammalia > Artiodactyla > Bovidae > Aepyceros > Aepyceros melampus. Next base: position 82,145 of record SJXQ01011719.1, read on the forward strand.
TGCATGGTTTCCTGGGTATATGCAATATTTGATGGCCATCTACCCTCGCTTACATTGTTCATTCAGCATAATTTTTGAGTGATTTTCCTGTAACATAAGAAACTTCAGCAGCTGTAAGTTAACTATCATGTTGCAGAAGTTGTCAGTTTTTTAAACCTAATAATGTTTAACATTATTATATTTTTCTCTGAAATAAATGTTAATTGTTAAAAATTGGATCACTAAGGAAGTGAAAAAAAAGTGAATCTGATTTATTAAGAACAAACTTATGATGAAGAAAGTCTTTATCAGGAAAAGAATAATGGATTATAAAACCCAGTAACAACCTGGCAAGTTCTGAATGCTCTTATAGACTTCTTGTTCCTGGGATCAACAGGAACAAGCTTTGCAACAAAAGGTTGGGGGCCTTTCCTAAGTAACAATAATACTGATTATAACTAATCAATCAAGTTTCTTTCAAACCATGGGAAGGCCAGAACAAGCCCGGAATAAGCAGGAAGGGGATAGAGTGGCCAAAATGGCAAGGAGGAATAGTAGGAGGTGAAACAAAATGACCCCTTGCTGCTGTCCAGACACCTCTGTTGCACGGTGTTGCAATGAATTCTGAGTTAATGGTTTTGGGGAGGACTGCCATGCGTAAAGGCAAGCCTCAGGAAGAAAACCTGAAAGCCACGCTATAGGCAGGAGACACAGTGTGGTCAGTGAGTCCTGTACGTGCTGTCAGAAGACCTGGGTTCGAGTCTTACCTTTATAAGTTCTTGTTTGCGAAACCTTGAATACAGCACAACCTGGGTCACGGTTTCTCATCTGAGTAGAATGGATCCTCATGTGATTTTCACGAGGATCAGGTGATCTATGTATTTAAGTTACCAAGCTTCTTTCCTATGAAAATTTCTTATTTTGAATAACAAAACAGAAATTATTACTAATACATGTAGTAATGACTACTATAACACAGCTATAATAAGGGCAAAAGAGGTTAACAAAATGTAAAAGCCACACAGTACACAAGAGGCATTTGGTGAAACCATTAAAGAGTTTAGACTTTGAACCCAGCCTGCCTAGATTCAATTCCTGACTCCGGACTCAGCAGCTGTTCGACTGTGGCAAAGTCACTTACCCTCTCTGGCTTTAGTTTCCACAACTCTAAAATGTAGATGATGGTACCATCATAGGTTTGTTGTGAGGCTTCAGAGGTATCTATGTATTAGTGTTTAGCAGTGTCAGGCACATAGGAGATATTAAACAATTGTTTGCTATTAATATAATGCTGAGCTGAGGCACTATGGTGCTTAACTCCTTCTTCACTGGGAACTGAGCTGATCAAAAACTCGAGGACTAGGCTGTGTGGCCCCAGACATGTAGAATTACAGGAACCTTGAGCAAGCTCTTAAGAAGATCACTACATAAACTACCAAAAAGCTACCCTCATTGACCAGGGTTGAAATTGAAATTCACAAGTGAGAACAGGACAGAAAAAAGTTCACTTTCCCATCATATCACTACTTTCTAGCTGGCTAATGGTTGCATGTTAAGAAAGGACTTGTTCAAGACACTAATTGAGCCCTGGTCGTTATCTGTATTGTATGGATCTTCATTTAATCACCTCCACTAATCTTGTTTTACTTAACTTCATTTTTATAAAGGGGCCAGGTATGTATTTTGCCTTATTAATGTATACCAGTTGCATAAAACACTTGGCTTTCTTTTTCTTTTAAGATCTACTCTCTTAACAATTTTCAAATATGCAATGCAGCATTATTGACAATAGATCTTGATTTTTTTGTTTTGCTTTCACTGGTTTCCATTTAGATGATAGATTTCTATAGTCTATTTTATAGTCATCTATTCTTTATGATACCTAGGATCATGCAAAGCACCACAAAAGTAAACAAGAAAAAATGTGATCAATGGATAAATAAGATGAATAGATGAGTGGCTTGAAAGATAAAAATAGAGATTTTTCTTCCTTTTCTTTTTTCTTTTGGTGCTTTATAGCGAGAAAAGATAGGCTTACAAATTGCCTAGCTATATTTATAACAATCTCCTCAGTTTTAAATATATATATATTAAAAGTAAAAAAAATCAGAAATAGGATGCAAATAAATTCATTTTTTTAATATTTGCTTAGAAAAAGTTAGAATTTATCAAAATATAGAATAAACTTATTATTATTTTGTCCCTTTAGTAGAACAGGTAAATAATAATATAGAACAAGTAACAGTAGTGAAAAAATATAGATGGATTCAACAAAATATAAAATCCTTATCACATATAACAATTAAAATTATATATGCAACAGCAGCAGCTTTGTTATAATTAAATGTAAGCATAACTCTAAAATGATAACATGTTTTATGTGTGGTTTATAAAGTAGATTTGTTGTTGAGTGAAATATGTTGTTCAATGCATTTTGAGGAAAATAAAATGTAAGGTATCCTTTATAGAAATCTTTCCAAGGAAGCTGTTTCACATTTAAAGATAAGAGTACTGAAGAATTGATACTTTTGAACTGTGACATTGGAGAAGACTCTTGAGAGTCCCTTGGACAGCAAGGAGATCCAACCAGTCCATCCTAAAGGAAATCAGTCCTGAATATTCACTGCAAGGACTGATGCTGAAGCTGAAACTGCCTAATATAAAGAACTGACTCATTTGAGGAAAGACTGCAGGTGGGAGAAGGGGACGACAGAGATGAGATGGTTGGATGGCATCACCAACTCAATGGACATGAGTTTCAGTAAACTCTGGCAGTTAGTGATAGACAGGGAGGCCTGCAGTCCCTGGGGTCGCAAAGAGTTGGACATGACTGAGCAACTCAACCGAACTGAACCACTAGTGATAGAATGCGATATTTTTCATATAATTCACAAGAAAGTAATAAGATCTTCAGTCAGAATTTTCTCATTTCTAACACAACCCAGAAATAATATATGTCAAAAATCACAAGTAAAGACAAAAAGGGTTCAGTTTTGGATTACAAATGGTATTGGTCATATAAAATTAATTTCATAAAATAAAAATATCCAATGGAACTATTCATTTTGGCTTTCTTAACAATAAATCTCCAGGTCACAGTTTATTTTTCACAAATAAGCTGGTTATTCATCGCTTCAGTCGTGTCCGACTCTGTGCGACCCCATAGACGGCAGCCCCCCAGGCTCCCCAGTCCCTGGGATTCTCCAGGCAAGAACACTGGAGTGGGTTGCCATTTCCTTCTCCAATGCATGAAAGTGAAAAGTGAAAGTAAAGTCGCTCAGTCGTGTCCGACTCTTCGCGACCCCATGGACTGCAGCCTACCAGGCTCCTCCCTCCATGAGATTTTCCAGGCAAGAGTACTGGAATGGGGTGCCGTTGCCTCCTCTACAAAATAAGACAGCATCCAGGAAAGCACATTATGAAAGAGCTATAAAGCAAAGCACAAGTGAACGTCCTAAATGTAAAACATGGCACAGCCATTGCATGTATTAAATGTTTGATAAGTATCTTAAGTTAATGACTGAGGCACTGCAGGTTGTATTTTTCTCACCATGACTGTGTTTTGGCTCAAGGTATGTTGTATATAATTTTCTACATATTGATTTGGCTGTGTCCCGTCTTAGTTGTATCGTGCAGGATCTTAGTTCCCTGACTAGGAATTGAACCCATGTTCCCTGCATTGCTAGGCAGATTCTCAACCACTGGATCACCAGAGAAGTTCCTGAAAGTATATTTTTTTGTGAATGTTTTCAATCTAAATAGTATTACCCAGTATCAATTTATCTTATTCACCATTACTTAGTCTTATTTCCAGTATTCAAATTCATTTTCAACAGATTCATCATAATTTCAAAATATTTCAAAATATCCATCATAATGGAAACTACTCAATGAAAAAACACAAGTTCTGGATACAAATTCAAGATAAGAGTCTACACCAGTATTGAGAAAGAGGCATCATCAAAAACAGTGTGTTATAAGTGAAAGCGATTACACTGAAGGTATCAGTAGTCACAGAAAGAAGAATTCTGTGCATTTACACATTCATCTTTCTACCACCTAACATAGATACTGTGAGGCGTAGGTGTTGCAGAGTAACTGATTCAAAAACCTGTCAACCATTTAAGAGGTACCTTTCAATAAGGCAAAAATAGGAAATTAAAATAACGTTTCTCAGACTCCCCTGAAGCTAAATTTCCAAATATGATTTACATCCTGATGTGACTTAGACATGGATAGCAGAATGAGATAGAGACCACTCATCTGCTGTTTCAAGTATTTTTGCTGGCCAGCCTTGTGGCAGAGGTAGCTGGATTTCTACTACAGCGGTAACAGAAGTTGTACTGATTAATTGGTCCCTCATTTCATGACTGTTAAGAGAGTGAATCCACTTTGTTGGCATGGATGACGGGGTTGTGATTTTTAGAGCCAATCATTGTGGTGGTGACTTCCTGATCCCTGGACTGCTGCTGAGGCTCTGCGTGCTGGCAACAACAGTTGGGCTAATTCCCAAGCTGAAGGAGGAGTCTCCTCCATGCCAGTCATGGTGCAGGATGCAACCCCCTCGACAAGCCAGTTCTATGGTGTTTGTCAGAGACTTATTCCTGGAAGCTTGGCCCAGAGCCTGTATTCTAGCTCTTCTAATAAAATGGAAAGCACCCAGTTCCCTGTGTTAAACCTTTTTCTATTTAAGCAAGCTCAGAGAGTTTCTGGTTTCTACAACTGCAACTTGACCAATACAACAGTCATGATCCATGTTACACAGATAGAATTGCTCTGATTTTATGAGGAATTACAGGCACATTCCCTGAACATACCAAACTTAGATCTGTTTGGCAGAAATGCATTCTCTACCACACCTGATTCAACTTCCTTAAGCAGATTCTGCACTTTTCTCTTTCTTCCCACAACACACGTGTACCTATCTTCACTATAATAATTATTATACTGAATTCCATTTCTCTGTCTGGTTGTATGGTTCCCAAATAGACTTTAAAAGGCATGTTGTATTTAAATCTCTGTATGCCCTATGGCTGGCTTATTTAAAGTAGGTCCTCAATAGTATTGGTGGGAAAAAAAAGAGGGGAAAAGGAGGATCTGAAATCAGAATAATTGGGTTGTGTTTACGATTTTAAAATCCTCTCAGGGTGAAAGCAACCTAATTGATCATCAACAGACGGATGAATGAAGATGTGTGTGTATATATATAATGTGTGTGTTATATACATATAATAGACTATTACTCAGCCATAAAAAAGAATGGAAATTTGCCATTTGTGACAACACAGATGGATCTAGAGAGTATTAAGCGAAGTGAAATAAGTCAGACCAAGAAAGACAAATGCCAAATGATTTTATTTATATGTGAAATCTAAAAAGCAAAACAAAACAGAGACAGACTCATAGATATAAGAACAAACCAGTGGTCATCAGTGGGGAGGGAGATGGAGGATGAGTGAAATAGGTAAGGGACATTAAGAAGCATAAACTTTTAGCTATAAAATAGATAAGTCACAGAATGTAATGTATGTAAAAATGTATGTAAAGCATAAGGAATACAGTCAATAACACTGCAATAACTCTGTATGGTGACAGGTTGTAACTAGACTTAGCATGGTGATCATTTCATAATGTATAAAAATACTGAATTACTATGCTTTATACCTGAAACTCGGAGAAGGCAATGGCACCCCACTCCAGTACTCTTGCCTAGAAAATCCCATGGATGGAGGAGCCTGGTAGGCTTCTAATAGAATACTTACAATAATAATTCAATAAAGAGTAAAAATTAAAAAAAAACCATCTCATAACAAATCATAGCCTTCACATTTTAGTCTATCTGCTGTCCAAAAAATTATGGCAGATTTTCACCTTCTATTTTTTCTTCAATTTATTTTCATAGACAAGCAGCCCAAAGAGACATCTCCCTGGGTTACTGGAAAATAGAATTCCAGTATTTCTTCTGATTATTTCTCAATGCTAAATTTTAGGAATCTTACTTATATTTCTATTACATCACATCACAAAATAAGTCTTCTGTACCGGACATAAAAGTAACTTCTACATCTAATAGTGGCCTATTAAAGCTTACATTTTATTGAAGTCCATAAATTTTATAGATACAACCAGATCAGAACTTCAGTAAGTTTGGGTGTATAACTTATTACATTATAGGCTTTAAAAAATCTTAAGTATAAGCTATATCTTTTAAAACCAAATGGAAATTTTAGAACAAAAAAAAAATACAACCAAAATAAAAACTCACTGAATGCGCTTAATAAAATATGTCAATAAAAGAGGAACAAAATTAATAAACTTCAAGATGTATCAATAAAATTATCTGAACAACCAAGGGTTAAAAAGATTATTCTTTTAGTGAACCATTCTCTCAAGGATATAAACCAAAAAATCTAACATTGGTGTCATCAGAGTCCCAGAAGGAAAAGGAGAATTTAAGGCAGAAAAATATTTGAAGAGATAATGAATGAAACTTCCCCAAACTGGGTAAGAGACATAAACAAATACAAATACAAGGAAACATGTAAGCTAAATAAGTGGAGAATAACTAATTAAATTATTGCACTTTGATTTGATGAAGTGGAATAGAACCATCATGAAATAGTGTGCAATTATGTATATAAATATGGGGTACATTTTTTCATATAAATATGAAATTTGTTTTATTGAAATAGTGAGAGGCATAGGTATTTTTTGGGAGGCAATTTGTCTTCAGTTTTGTGCCTTTTTTTACAATAAAAAAAAAAGAGAAGGAATATGCCAGTACATTGGTATTTATTTATTGAGTATCACATCAAAGTATTCTGTTTTGCACACTAAAGAGAAAAATTAAAATGTCAGTTAATTACTATACTCAACAGTACATCTGTATGGATGGTATCATCTGCCTAATGACCCCAGACTGCGGTGAAGACAGAAACTTATAAACCGGACATTATAGGGTTATGACAAAATACCCTGTAGAGTTCCCAAAATAGCTTCAAGAACGTTGACAGCTTTGCTGGAAAATATGTTTCCTTAAGATGGATAGTCATGAAGCTAACCAACTCCAGATTACTGCTGTTTATTACAAAAATTAAACATCTGCTTTCTCTTTATCTATGGCTTTCTCTCTACTTTCACGGAAAAGGGGAAAAAAAATATGCTTAGACTTTGCCTGAATAGTTTAGAAGATGGGTAAGTGTTGATTATTATATTAATAACTAGAAACATTTCAGTACATAAAATTGTTCAAGATCCACACTGTATCCCTTTTCACTAAGCATATTCTCAAGATGCTTATGTAATTAAAGGTAGTTTCAAGCCAAGTCCTCATGTCTACAAGTTCATGGGTCAGTTGTCCAAATTTCTTCCTCTTAATGTTTTATCCTCTGATTTGGAAAATATGATTTATTGAGCCAAACTTTCATTAAATATTAAATTCTTTTCTGCCAACTCCCAGAGGACAGGTACTTTTATTGCAGTATATCAATAGCAATACACAGATTTTTGAAACATTTGTGGGCAAGACGCATATATCTCATAGCTCACTGCACCAGTTTTTATCTCATGAGCCAAATGTACATATCCTTCCAAATCCAGGCTAGAGATCCCCTCTAGAGGCTGACAGGAATAAAAAGGAAGAAATGTTGTACAGCATCAGTTCAGTTCAGTTCAGTTCAGTCGCTCAGTTGTGTCCGACTCTTTGAGACCCCATGAATCGCAGCACGCCAGGCCTCCCCGTCCATCACCAACTCCTGGAGTTCACTCAGACTCACGTCCATCGAGTCTAAACCTAAAAACTCAAAAGTATGTTAAAACAGATCAATTTTTACAGCATGAGGTAGATAGCAATTTACTTTTAGTAGACCAGAAACTAACATCCTATGTCCAATGTTCAAAATTCAACCACAAGAAAAATACATTCCTATCAGAGAAAGCTGGTAACTCATCTATATACCTCATATCCATATTTAATTATTTATGAATTCATCCATTCAACCACTGTTTGATGAGTGCCGCGGTAAGTAATGGACCTTCCTAAGCCATGGAGATAACATTGCTGAACCCAAAGAAGATGGCCCCCATGCTCATAGAGATGAATATGAACATCATGCGCTCAATTACATGTTATGTATATCGACACATGTTGCAAAGAAGACTATGCAGAAGCTTGCTGGCGCTTGTCCTGTCGCTCAGTCATGTCTGACTTTTTGCGGCCCTTGGACTGTAGCCGACCAGGCTCCTCTGTCCATGGGATTTCCCAGACAAAGATACTGGAGTGAGTAGCCATTTCCTCCTCTAAGGGATCTTCCTGACCCAGGGGTTGAGCTCACATCTCTTATGTCTCCTGCACTGGCAGGCAGACTCTTTATCACAGAGCCACCTGGGAAACCCCCAAGGAGAAGTCTATTTCTATGAAAAAGACTAACACTATGAAGGATTAGTAGCATACAACAGAGGGAGTTTTGAAGGACAAATAAACAAGAGCAAAGCCAAAGCCAAACTGATAATGAGAAGATAGAGAAAGGGGAACAAAGGACAAGGGAGCAGCCTGTGCAAAGGACTTGAGACAGAGTAAACAGAACGATGGTCAGAGTTGGAGGACAGAACATGAAACGAGGCTTGTGAAAGGGCGGAGGAAGACTGAGTCATGCCTTACAGGTCATATCCGGATTTGGCTTTTATTCTGAGAGCAGTGCAAAAACACTGAAGTTTTGGGAGCAAAGGAAGGATATAAACAGGTTTATGAGCTACTGGGATTTTTTAATCACTGCAGCAATAGATGAAAAGTGACTCAAAGGAATCACATCGAATAGGACTAGGAAATCAGTTAGCCTCTAACAGACAAGAAAGAAATGACTTAGACAAAGCAGTGGTTTTCACATGAGGGCAATTTTACACCATGAGTACATGCTGAATTTCTGGAGACATTTTCGGTTGTCATAAGTAGTGATGGTGTTACCACTGGCATATAGTTGATACAGGCCAGGGATACTGTTCAACACCCTACCGTGCACAGGACAGCCCCACGCCACAAAGAATTACCCAGTTCCCTAATGTCAACAGCGCCAAAGCTGGAAACCTTTGACTAGAGTGATGGCAACAGAAATGAAGAGAAATAGATACATATTTGGCTTCCCAGGTAGCGCTAGTAATAAAGAACATGCCTATTAATGCAGGAAGCATAAGAGACATGGGTTCAATCCCTGGGTTGGGAAGATCCCCTGGAGGAAGAAATGGCACCTGACTCCAGTAGTCTTGCCTGGAGAATCCCACGGACAGAGGGGCCTGGAAGGCTACAGTCCGCAGGATCTCAGAGGGTCGGAAATGACTGAAGCAACTTAACACATACACAGATACATACTTAGAAATGACAAGACTACAGTGATTGAACACAGGATGAGTGCGAGAAAAGGAATAAAAAATGACAAGAATAAACCACAAGTTTCTGACTTGTGCAGCTGAGTGAACTGTGGACCTTTCAAGTTTGGAGGACCCTTCAAGTTTAGAGGAAGAGGATCAAGAATTTGGGTTTAGATGAATTGAGTTTGAGATGCTTTAAAGACATCAAGTTAAATAAGCAGTCATACATACTGATTTGAACTTCAAAGCAACAAGCACAGAGTATGCTAACAAGTCAAATAAAAGAGGAGCTGTGTCATTTGGCAAAGTAGTTTGTTGGAAGCAAGGTCAAAAGACTAGTAAGTGTTAGGTGTGACTAGGAATTAAGAAAATGGAAACAATGAATACAACTCCCGGAAATTTGACTATAAAGTAAGGCAGTGGCTAAAAGAAAGAAATATCATGCAAAAGAGTTCACTTTTATTTTTTTAGGGTTTTCTGAACACAAAACTGGGGAAGTCTTGGGATGTTTAAAAGGCTGATAAGAATGAAAAGACAGTAGAGGACACAAGCAGAAGAAGAAATAACGAAATGACAAGATTTTTTTCTGAAATTCAAATTCTTCTTGACACCTGCATTTGAATGTTCAAAAACATTTCAAATGTAATATTATTGAAAACTGAGTTTTTCTTTCTCCCTTGCAGTGATTTCCTTCTCAAAAGACATCTCCATCCAGCCATTCAGACAACCCAGAAATAGAAGAGTCAGGCTTGACAGTGCTCTCTCATTCACCTCTATTCTCAATCCACCCTAAAAATCTCTTGAATTATTTCATTTCTCTCCACAACCCCATGATATCCCAGTCAAGGCAATCACTCAACATCTCGACTACCCAGTAGCTTCCTGTTTTTTTGCCCTTTATGAGCTGTTCTCCCACTCTGTAGCTGCAAAATCCGATTTTGTCACCTCACAGATTAAAGCCCTTCAGTGACTTTTCATTTTTGAAGCTTTAGAGCCAAATCCTTAATATTGCCTACAAAGCCCTTTGTCTGTTTCAAGTGTCAGTTGACAGCAAGTTGCTCCTCACTCTTTCTCCTTTAGCTTCACTGGCCTCCTTTCAGCACTTGCTCTTCTTTCTACTGGGACCTCTCTTGATTCCTCACCCTTTGCTCGTCCTTTAAATTGAAGCTCAAAAGCCATTTACTCAATGAAGTATCATCCAACATGACAAATCACTGTAGCTCCAGAATCCTAGTATCCTTTGTGGAACCTCCCTGAGAAGTGATTCTACCTGTATTCCTATTTGTATCTGAGTGGGCGCCATCTGTCTCTCAAGCTCTAGGACAGCACAGATCCAGCCTGAAGAAAAATCAAGGGACAATCACTGCCATGTGGATAGTGTCCAGCATGGTGCCTGACAAACAGAAGGCACTCAATGACCACCTTAACACTAGATGTTAAATAAATAAATACATCTTTATAATTACTCCATAAAATGAGTGTAGTTGGCTTTTTGTTGTTATTGTATCTCTGTTTCTCACTAATGATTATCTAAGACCTAAGGATTTAAATTACTTGCACAAGGGTAACAACAGTCCTCACTGGTGGACCAGTATTTTGGATACCTTTCTCCTCAATTCCTGAGCTAGTGCTTTTTCACTCTGGTATAATGCTTCCATCCCCGGGTGTGAAGTGGTAAAGAATCCACTTCCCAATGCAGGAGATGCAGGTTTGATCCCTGGGTCGGGAAGATCCCCTGGAGGAGGAAATGGCCACCCACTCCAGTATTCCTGCCTGGAGAATCCCATGGAGAGAGGAGCCTGGTGGCTGCAGTCCAAGGAGTCGCAGAGAGTCGGACATAACTGAGCATGCATGCACACACAATGCTTCCTAAATTCAGGAAATTTCCATTGGAATGTACAGACAAGTGACTCTTCAAGCTAATTCAAAGTCTGAGTGGTGTCTCTCATGATTCCACCTGGATTTTGTTTTGTATCAGCAAGTTATAACAAATTTCAAATGCTGCCAAAAGAGATGAAATAGGTAATTCACATTAAATATTAAAAAATAAAAAACCTACCCCTGAGAACTGTGGTTTTCCTGTCAGAGCTTTCCAATAGCACTTACAGTGAAACATTTCACTATAACTTGATCATTTGTGCTAAAATCCTAATTATCAAGAGTGCAGTATCAATTTGTAAGATTCAGAACTAACTTATTTTGAGAATTAATGAGTACAAGTTAGACATTTTCTTTAATAAAACTGATAATTCACATTTACCATGTCATACTCAGTCCACTACTTTATCCTAAAGGAAACCAGTCCTGAATATTCATTGGAAGGACTGATACTGAAGCTGAAACTCCAATACTTTGACCACCTGATGCAAAGAACTGACTTGTTGGAAAAGACCTTGATGCTGGGAAAGATTGAAGACAGGAGGAGAAGGGGATGACAGGGGACGAGATGGTTGAATGGTATTACTGACTTGATGGACATGAATTTGAGCAACCTCCAAGGGTTGATGATGGACAGAGAAGCCTGGCAGGATGCAGTCCGTGGGGTCGCAAGAGTCAGACATGACTGAGTGACTGAACTGACTCAGTCCACTAAATTCTACATGTACCAAAGACAAATCAATCTTAGCCAGAAATTTTGAAGAAAGAAATGCAGGATATGATTAAATTGAAATATATAAATAAACTATGTCATAGTTGATCAAACTGTGTCTTTTTTTTTTCATTTTCAGCATCACAAAGCACTCAGAGTACACTGAAATGCCAAGTATTCTGAAACTGTAAGATTTGGCATATTCATTATCACCATTTTTCAAAGAGGTAAAGTGCTATCTAACATCAGCCCCACCAAAGTGCTAGGCCATGGCTCATTATAAACATATGACTTATGGCAGCCCAATGATCCCCTCTGTTTTTGTTGTCTGTGCCAGATATTAGGCACATTAGCAGTTTCTATCTTGTCTTATTCATGACTCTGTGTCATTTTGTTGAAATTTCCAACACTGTCTTAGAGTCAAGGGAACATGGGAACCTCATCACCAAGTACCTATTCAGTGGTGTAGGAACTCCAAATATATCATTTTATTTGATCCTCACAAAAGTCCATGAGATCAGTATCTCTGTATTATGGAATGATAGATTCAGGAATGATGCCTAATCAACAAGAGTCCAAATGTACTGATTTCTGGAAAATTGAGGATTTGGATACTTTTCCAGTGAGAGTGCAGAAAGCTCAAATGCTGAAGATATGACTGGTTTGGCTTCTTTCAGGCCAAATAAGATCAGTTCTTAATCAGTGTCATCTGATAAGATCAATTTGACCTTGTTTATTATCAGTTTTATATTGTATCTTAAATATGGATGAGATGAGACTCTCCTTCATCCTCTTTGCCAAATCTCAGGAAGTCACATGGCAGAGCATCTGCTTCTCTCATTTCCATAGGTTTCCCCCTTCTTCTTCATTGGTTAACCCATGAAAGTGAAGTCATTCAGTCATGTCTGACTCTTTGTGACCCCGTGGACTGTAGCCTACCAAGCTCCTCTGTCCATGGGATTCTCCAGGCAAGAATACTGGANAAGTCAATGTAATTCCTATCAAATTATTAATGACATTTCTCACAGATCTACAACAAAAATGATTACAATTTGTATGGAAACACAGAAGACTGGAAAAGTCAAAGCCATCTTGATTAAAAAAAAAACACAGCTGGAGAAATCAACATGCATGACTTCAAATTATACTAAAAAGCTATAGTCATCAAGACAGTATGGTTTAGTTCAGTTCAATCACTCAGTCCTGTCCGACTCTTTGCGACCCCATGAATCAGGTGCCAGGCCACCCTGTCCGACACCAACTCCTGGAATTGACTCAGACTCACGTTCATCGAGTCAGTGATGCTATCCAGCCATCTCATCCTTTGTCTTCCCCTTCTTCTCCTACTCCCAATACCTCCCAACATCAGAGTCTTTTCCAATTAGTCAACACTTTGCATCCCGTGGCCAAAGTATTGTAGTTTCTGCTTTAGCATCAGTCCTTCCAATGAACACCCAGGGCTGATTTCCTTCAGAATGGACTGGTTGGATCTCCTTGCAGTCCAAGGGACTCTCAAGAGTCTTCTCCAACAAGACACCAACTCCTGGAATTGACTCAGACTCACATTCATCGAGTCAGTGATGCTATCCAGCCATCTCATCCTTTGTCTTCCCCTTCTTCTCCTACTCCCAATACCTCCCAACATCAGAGTCTTTTCCAATTAGTCAACACTTTGCATCCCGTGGCCAAAGTATTGTAGTTTCTGCTTTAGCATCAGTCCTTCCAATGAACACCCAGGGCTGATTTCCTTCAGAATGGACTGGTTGGATCTCCTTGCAGTCCAAGGGACTCTCAAGAGTCTTCTCCAACATCACAGTTCAAAAGCACCAACGCTTTGGTGCTCAGCTTTCTTCACAGCCCAACTTTCACATCCATACAGTACTGAAAAAGAAAAAGGAAGTATCGACCAATGGAATACGAAAGAAAGTGTAAAGATAAACCCAAACATTAATTGGCAACTTTGAAAGAAGACGTTAAAACATACAATGCAGAAGAGACAGCCTATTCAATAAGTGGTTCAGGAAAAACTTGACAGCTAAATGTATTAAAACAAAAGAAAGAAAGAAAGAAAGAAAGAAAGAAAGAAAGAAAGAAAGAAAGAAAGAAAGAAAGAAATTAGAATGCCTCCTAACACAGTCCACAAAAATAAGCTCAAAATGGATTAAAGATTTAAATGGAAGGCCAGAAATTATGAAATCTTTAGAGGAAAATTGCCTTTTGTCTCCAAGGCAAACCATTCAATATCACAATTATCCAAATTTATGCCCCAACCAGTAATGCTGAAGAAGCTGAAGTTGAACAGTTTTGTGAAGACCTACAAGACCTTTTAGAACTAATACCCAAAAAGATGTCCTTTTCAATATAGGGGACTGGAATGCAAAAGTAGGAAGTCAAGAAACACCTGGAGTAACAGGCAAATTTGGCCTTGGAATGTGGAATGAAGCAGGCCAAAGACTAACAGAGTTTTGCCAAAAAAATGCACTTGTCATAGCAAACACCCACTTCCAACAACACAAGAGAAGACTCTACACATGGACATCACCAGATGGTCAACACCAAAATCAGATTGATTATATTCTTTGCAGCCAAAGATGGAGAAGCTCTATACAGTCAACAAAAACAAGACTGGGAGCTGACTGTGGCTCAGATCATGAGCTCCTGATTGCCAAATTCAGACTTAAATTGAAGAAAGTGGACAACACCACTAGACCATTCAGGTATGATCTAAATCAAATCCCTATGATTATACAGTGGAAGTGAGAAATAGATTTAAGGGTCTAGATCTGATAGATAGAGTGCCTGATGAATTATGGAATGAGGTTCGTGACACTGTACAGGAGAGAAGGATCAAGGCTATCCACATGGCAAAGAAATGCAAAAAAGTAAAATGGCTGTCTGAGGAGGCCTTACAAATAGCTGTGAAAAGAAGAGAGGCTAAAAGCAAAGCAGAAAAGGAAAGATATAAGCATCTGAATACAGAGTTCCAAAGAATAGCAAGAAGAGAGAAGAAAGCCTTCTTCAGCAATCAATGTAAAGAAATAGAGGAAAAGAACAGAATGGGAAAGACTAGAGATTTTTTCAAGAAAATTAGAGATACCAAGGGAACATTTCACGCAAAGATGGGCTCGATAAAGGACAGAAATGGTCTGGACCTAACAGAAGCAGAAGATATTAAGAAGAGGTGGCAAGAATACATGGAAGAACTGTACAAAAAAGATCTTCATGACCCAGATAATCATGATGATGTGATGACTAATCTAGAGCCAGACATCTTGGAATGTGAAGTCAAGTGGGCCTTAGAAAGCATCACTACGAACAAAGCTAGTGGAGGTGATGGAATTCCCGTTGAGCTGTTTCAAATCCTGAAAGATGATGCTGTGAAAGTGCTGCACTCAATTTGCCAGCAAATCTGGAAAACTCAGCAGTGGCCACAGGACTGGAAAAGGTCAGTTTTCATCCCAATTCCAAAGAAAGGCAATGCCAAAGAATGCTCAAACTACCGCACAATTGCACTCATCTCACATGCTAGTAAAGTAATGCTCAAAATTCTCCAAGCCAGACTTCAGCAATATGTGAACCGTGAACTCCCTGATGTTCAAGCTGGTTTTAGAAAAGGCAGAGGAACCAGAGATCAAATTGCCAACATCCGCTGGATCATGGAAAAAGCAAGAGAGTTCCAGAAAAACATCTATTTCTGCTTTATTGACTATGCCAAAGCCTTTGACTGTGTGGATCACAGTAAACTGTGGAAAATTCTGAAAGAGATGGGAATACCAGACCACCTGACCTGCCTCTTGAGAAATCTGTATGCAGGTCAGGAAGCAACAGTTAGAACTGGACATGGAACAACAGACTGGTTCCAAATAGGAAAAGGAGTACGTCAAGGCTGTATATTGTCACCCTGCTTATTTAACTTATATGCAGAGTACATCATGAGAAATGCTGGACTGGAAGAAACACAAGCTGGAATCAAGATTGCTGGGAGAAATATCAATAATCTCAGATATGCAGATGACACCACCCTTATGGCAGAAAGTGAGGAGGAGCTAAAAAGCCTCTTGTTGAAAGTGAAAGAGGAGAGTGAAAAAGTTGGCTTAAAGCTCAACATTCAGAAAACGAAGATCATGGCATCTGGCCCCATCACTTCATGGGAAATAGATGGGGAAACAGTAGAAACAGTGTCAGACTTCATTTTGGGGGGCTCCAAAATCACTGTAGGTGGTGACTGCAGCCATGAAATTAAAAGGCACTTACTCCTTGGAAGAAAAGTTATGACCAACCTAGATAGTATATTCAAAAGCAGAGACATTACTTTGCCAACTAAGGTCCATCTAGTCAAGGCTGTGGTTTTTCCTGTGGTCATGTATGGATGTGAGAGTTGGACTGTGAAGAAGGCTGAGTGCAGAAGAATTGATGCTTTTGAACTGTGGTGTTGGAGAAGACTCTTGAGAGTCCCTTGGACTGCAAGGAGATCCAACCAGTCCATTCTGAAGGAGATCAACCCTGGGCTTTCTTTGGAAGGAATGATGCTAAAACTGAAGCTCCAGTACTTTGGCCACCTTATGTGAATAGTTGACTCATTGGAAAAGACCCTGATGCTGGGAGGGATTGGAGGCAGGAGTAGAAGGGGACGACCGAGGATGAGATGGCTGGATGGCATCATGGACTCAATGGACGTGAGTCTGAGTGAACTCCGGGAGTTGGTGATGAACAGGGAAGCCTGGCGTACCATGATTCATGGGGTCACAAAGAGTCGGACATGACTGAGCGACTGAAGTGAACTACAGGAAAATTTAGGAAGGACACTCTGACATAAATTGCAGCAAGTTTCACACTGAACCACCTACTAGATTAATGGAAAGGACACAGAATAAACAAATGAGACCTAATTGAACTTAAAAGCTTTTACACAGCAGTGTAAACTATATACCTATATTCTGGACAAAGAACAACAGACTGTTTCCAAATCGGGAAAGGAGTATGTCAAGACAGTATATTTTTACGCTGCTTATTTAACTTACTGAGTACATCATGGGAAATGCTAGACTGGATGAACCACAAGTTGGAATCAAGATGGCTGGGAGAAATATCAATAACCTCAGATATGCAGAAGACACCACCTTTATGGCAGAAAGTGAAGAGGAACTAAAGAGCGTCTTTATTAAAGTGTAAGATGAGAGTGAAAAGTTGGCTTAAAACCCAACATTCACAAAACTGAGATCATGGCATTCAATCCCATCACTTCATGACAAAAAGATGGGGAAACGGTGGAAACAGTGATAAACTTTATTTATTTATTTTGGGCTCAAAAATCACTCGTCAGCAGTGCTTATTCAAAGGAAGCTAAAGATTTTAGCATGGTTGGATTCTAGAAGCAAGCTTAAAAGTAACTGTAAACACTGGAGCGGTGGCGGGGGTTGAAAAATGGAAGAAAAAATATATTTGAGTCATAAAGCTATTGTACTCATCCAGCTTGAAGATTAGGGTGCTATCTTGGACTATTAGGAATTCCAAAAGAAAGGTTTTCATACAATACATTTACTACTAGAATTTAAGAGAGGAGGTTCTTGTTGTTAGTGTCCTCTTAATGCCATCACAGAAAAGTCTGATTAACATTTCATTGCACCATTCATGGGCATGAGCTCTTATAGTAGGGTAATGAGGAACCTGCAGAAATTCGCACATTGTAAAGACTATAATGGTTGATAGAAAATGTCCAAAATCTTTCCTGTGAGTCATGTATTACCAGAAGCCTCACTTTTCCTGGAATTCATCTTTTTATTCAATTTAAAAAATTCTTTCCAAATTTTCACTAACACAGCTATGCCCTTATTCCTAAGACATGCTTAAAATACTTTCTAGAGGACATTTTCCTTAAAGAAAATTATCTGTGGTTTCATGGAGGGGGGATGCAGGAAGGTTCTTAATGTTTTTCTCTCGTGTATTTGACATGTGATAGAAAATGTCCAAAATCTTTCCTGTGAGTCATGTATTACCAGAAGCCTCACTTTTCCTGGAATTCATCTTTTTATTCAATTTAAAAAATTCTTCCCAAATTTTCACTAACACAGCTATGCCCTTATTCCTAAGACATGCTTCAAAATACTTTCTAGAGGACATTTTCCTTAAAGAAAATTATCTGTGGTTTCATGGAGGGGGGATGCAGGAAGGTTCTTAATGTTTTTCTCTCGTGTATTTGACATGCTCTGACAATTATCTGACTTTTAAAAATAGCTCTTATTTATAGGGCAGTAAAATAGTGAAAGGTTCAACTGTGGTACCCAATTAAGCAAATATTTTGGCTTGGTCCACTGAAGATAATGTAAAAACTTGATTATTTTTCTTCCGTTATAACTCCTTTTCATCAATTATTTGACAAGTGGTATTATTAACCTGATGTTATTTATTTATTTATATATATATATATTTTAAAATTAATTTTTATTTTTTAGTTTGTTTTGCTTTACAATACTGTATTCGTTTTGCTATACATTGACATGAATCAGCCATGAGTATACATGAACTCCCAATCCCGACCCCCACCTTCCCCCTCCCATCCCACACCTTCTCTCTGGATTATCCCCGTGCATCAGTCCCAAGCATCCTGCATCCTGCATCAAAC
>SJXQ01011719.1:101282-162893 GCA_006408695.1 Aepyceros melampus
CTTCTGAATGGGAGAAAATAATAGCAAATGAAGCAACTGACAAACAACTAATCTCAAAAATATACAAGCAGCTTATGCAGCTCAACTCCAGAAAAATAAATGACCCAATCAAAAAATGGGCCAAAGAACTAAATAGACACTTCTCTAAAGAAGACATACGAATGGCTAACAAACACATGAAAAGATGCTCAACATCACTCATTATCAGAGAAATGCAAATCAAAACCACAATGAGGTACCATTTCACACCAGTCAGAATGGCTGCGATCCAAAAGTCAACAAGCAATAAATGCTGGAGAGGGTGTGGAGAAAAGAGAACCCTCTTACACTGTTGGTGGGAATGCAAACTAGTACAGCCACTATGGAGAACAGTGTGGAGATTCCTTAAAAAATTGCAAATAGAACTGATGTTTTTTTTTAAATACTGGGATGATAACACTGAATTTTAGAAACCATTAAGCTTTTAAAAAATGTAGTACATAATTGGGCTTTCTTACACCCTCTAGTTTTATTCCAATATATTCTATATTTCATCACTTTGCTTTTTGTTGCATTCATTATGAGTTAAATATACATATGCATGGAATTAATATACAAGACACTGCTCCTAACCCTTGATCACAATTCATTTTACACTAGTAAATTCATTTAAATGAATTAATTGGGTCATTATTTATATATATTTGATTCCAAATTTTATTGAGAATAACATAATTAAAGATTTGGCCCTAATAATTTTGGCATCTCCATAACTTAGGAGAAGAGATGGACCATGTTTTCTGTCTTTATATTGCATCCTAATAATTTCTTCAATCACTACTTCATAGAAAAATTGGCATGGTAATGTTGTTGTTTAGTTGCTAAGTCACGTCTGACTCTTCTGTGACATGTGGACTGTCCACTAGGCTCCTTTGTCCATGGGATTTCTCAGGCAAGAATACTGGAGTGGGTTGCCATTTCCTTCTCCAAGGAATCTTCCTGACCCAGGGATCAAACCTGTGTCTCATGAGAGTTTAGCAAATAAACAAGAAAGTTGAATTGAACAGCCCAGAGACAATTGCATTTATCATGTGGCAAAAGATAAATATTGTTAGAGGAAGGGTAATATACACGTATTAAACCAGTCTAGGACAGAAGCCAACACTACTTTAAGAAAATGTTTTTCCTTCACCTGACCTCCCTCAGCCTTACTGATGACTCCAGCTTTTACACTTCCCCTTGGCTCTGTATTCATAAGGCATTTACTACAGTGTTCTTTAGCCTAAGTGAGTTGGTTTTTATTTTTCTCTCAAATAAACTCTTTAAGAAACAGACTCTTGCCATGTTCTTCTCCACAAATGTCTTTTGACGTGTTCAGGATGGCTGAAAAGCTTAGTTCCGTGGATCCCTTCATGTTGTGGTAGTCAACTGCAGCTACTAGTGGCTTCTGACTGCTGTACTGTTTTTCTGTAGTCATTTCTACCACTAGGAAACCACTTCTTTTTAGACAATTGCTATTTCCTTTGCACTTTTAACTTAAAATGTATGCCAGGCCTTGCCCATAATTCCATACAGTAATGGATGAAGATAGCTTCTAGTGCTTGTAACACTTACAAAAAGCCAAAGGAACCATGCAGAAACTAAAATCTGGAAAATGATATGGTTCTTCTCAAAGTCCATTAGCTATGGACTGCCTCAGTGGAATCTCCAGTGAGTCCCTTCTCCTTATCTCTGGCTTACTGTAGGGACTAACATGCAGTAGGTAGCTTTTGAACAAGGTTCTTCTCAAAACCTTGAACTGAATTCTCTAAAGCCAAAGAAAGGAATGTGCTTTTTTATTTCCCTCCAGAGGTGGTATGTCAACCTACTTCATTGCCCCTTCCCCACCCAACTGGAAGATCATTTCTAGCTTCTACATTTTTCAGAATTGTTGTTCAGTTGCTAAGTCATATCTGACTCTTTGTGACCCCATGAAGCATGTGAGGCTTTGCTGTCCTTCACTCTTTTCTGTAGTTTGCCCACATTCATATCCATTGAGTCAGTGATGCCATTCAACCATCTCATCCTCTGTTCCCCCTTCTCCTCTTGCCCTTAACCTTTCTCCAAATCAGGGTCTTTTCCAATGGGTCAGCTCTTCGCATTAGGTAGCCAAAACACTGGAGTTTCAAATTTAACATCAGTCTTTCCAAAATTCTGGATCACCCCATAAGCAGAATGCTAGAAATTCACTTCAAGGTTAACTTGGGCCCAGTCCTTCAGTTGTGCCTGACTCTGTGAACCCTATGGACTGTAGCCTGCCAGGATCCTCTGTCCATGGGCTAGCCAAAGCAAGAATACTGGATTGGGTTGTTATGCTCTCCTCCAGGGGATCTTCCCAACCCGGGGATTGATCCTGTGGTGTTTTTCTGCATCTTCAGCATTACAGGCAAATTCTTAACCACTGAGCCACCTGGGAAACCTACTGTGCTTTATTATGGTATTTCTCAGTTTCCTATTAGGAAATATTAAGCAAGAGCACATCTCAAGAGAGAAAATGGATTTTGTTGAAGAGGAGTTTAAATCCTGGTCTGAGAGGACAATATAACAATAAAATGTTATGATTTACATAATTTTGCAAAAGTATGCTTATTTACAGCACCCTAATAAATAGAATATGATATCTAAATCTGAAGTATATGTTTTTAATTCCTTCATACCTCCCTTTTCTAAAATGACAGAAAAAAAGTCATCATAGATGGAAATAACTAAGGCTGTCTATCACACTGACCCCTCCTATAAGAAATGTCAGTGGCTTTCTCAGCTTTTAAACCAACCGTCCAACAAAATCTAGAGATCTACTCTTTACCTAACATTTTGTGACACTGATAAATTTGACGTTATCTAAAAATCTAGAATTACACAGAAACTTATTAATAGATATTTTTTCTTCCTGAGTACATGTAACAGGAAGCTGTGGTGTTTATGAGATACCAAAGAAAACATTAAAAAAAAATCTTAAAAAGCCATGGAGGAGGTATAAAATCATAATAGGGGTAAGAGGACAGTTGTGAGCAGGTAATACTGGGATATGTCTGTGTAGGCAGTGTGACAGCTTTGTTGTTTTAATGACCAAAATGTATTTTATCAAATATATTTGATACTATTTACAGATGTTAATAGATATTCCCACTCTTGAACTTCTCTGATTCCTTTACCTTCTCTTGGACAGTAGGGACAACTTTTTGTAGGCACTGTCTTTGTTGTTGTTCAGTCAAGGAGTCATGTCCAACCGTTTGAGACCCCATGGACTACAGCACACCAAGCTTCCCTGTTCTTCACTATCTCCCAAAGTTTGCTCAAATTCATGTCCATTGAATCAGTGATGTCATGCAACCATCTCATCCTCTGTTGTCCTCTTCTCCACCTGCCTTCAAACTTTACCAGCATCCGGGTCTTTTCTAATGAGTCAATTATTGCATCAGGTGG
The DNA here is from genome assembly GCA_006408695.1 of Aepyceros melampus. Taxonomy (NCBI): domain Eukaryota; kingdom Metazoa; phylum Chordata; class Mammalia; order Artiodactyla; family Bovidae; genus Aepyceros; species Aepyceros melampus. Next base: position 104,727 of record SJXQ01011719.1, read on the forward strand.
CAAAAGTATTGGAGCTTCAGCTTCATGTCAGTCCTTCCAATGAATATTCAGGACTGATTTCTTTTAGGAATGACTGGTTTGATCTCCTTGCAGTCCAAGGAACTCTCAGAAGTCTTCTTCAACACAACAGTTTGAAAGATCAGTTCGTCAGTGCTCAGCCTTCTTTATAGTCCAACTCTCACATCTACACATTACTACTGGAAAAATCATAGCTTTGAATATACAGACCTTAGTCAGCAAAGTAATGTCTCTACTTTTTAACATGCTGTCTACATTTATCATAGATTTTCTTCCAAGGTAGAATTGTCTTTTAATTTCATGGCTGCAGTCACCATCTGCAGTGATTTTGGAGCCCAAGAAAATAGTCTGTCACTGTTTCCATTTCCCCCCCAACTATTTGCCATGAATTGATGGGACTGGATGCCATAATCTTAACTTTTTGAATGTTGAGTTTTAAGCCAGATTTTTCACTCTCCTTTTTCACCTTCATCTGGAGCTTCTTTAGTCCCTCTTCAGTTTCGGCCATTAGAGTGGTGTGATCTGTATATTGGAAGTTATTGATATTTCTCCTGGAAAACTTGATTTCAGCTTGTGATTCATCCAGCCTGGCATTTTTCATGATTTAGTCTGCATATAAGTTGAATAAGTAGGGTGACAATCCCCCCAACTATTTGCCATGAATTGATGGGACTGGATGCCATAATCTTAACTTTTTGAATGTTGAGTTTTAAGCCAGATTTTTCACTCTCCTTTTTCACCTTCATCTGGAGCTTCTTTAGTCCCTCTTCAGTTTCGGCCATTAGAGTGGTGTGATCTGTATATTGGAAGTTATTGATATTTCTCCTGGAAAACTTGATTTCAGCTTGGATTCATCCAGCCTGGCATTTTTCATGATTTAGTCTGCATATAAGTTGAATAAGTAGGGTGACAATATAGAGCCTGATGTACTCCTTTCCTAATTTAGAACCAGTCATTTGTTCCATGTTCTAATTGTTCTGGTTCTAACTGTTGCTTCTCGACCAGCACATGGGTTACTCAAGAGGCAGATGAGGTGGTCTGGTATTCCCATCTTTTTCAGAATTTTCTAGAGTTTGTTGTGATCTCCACAGTCAAAGGCTTTAGCATACTCAGTGAAGTAGAAGTAGGTGTTTTACTCATGAAATTCCCTTGCTATTTCTATGATACAGCAGCTGTTGGCAATTTGATCTCGGCTTTCTCTGCCTTTTCTAAATTCCGTTTGTATATCTGGAAATTCTCAGCTTATATACTGTTGAAGCCTAGCTTGGAGGATTTTGAGCATAACTGTGCTAGCATGTGAGATGAGTGCAATTTAGTGGTACTTTGGATACTCTTTGGTATTGCCCTTCTGGGGGATTAGAATGAAAACTGACCTTTTCCAGAAGAAAAAGAGAAACAGAAAGATAGAAAAGATAGAAAAAGGTAAAGGAGAAGAGGAAAGATATACTATCTGAATGCAGAATTTCAAAGAAGAGCAAGGGGATAAAAAGCCTTCCTAAGTGATCAATGAAAACAAATAGAGGAAAACAGTAAAATGGGAAAGACCTGAGATCTCTTCAACAAAATTAAAGCTACCAAAGGAATATTTCATGCAAAGATGGGCACAATAAAGGACAGAAATGGTATGAACCTAACAGAAGCAGAAGATATTAAGAAGAAGTGGCAAGAATTCACAGAAGAACTATACAAAAGAGATCTTAGTGAGCCAGATAACCGGAATGATATGATTACTCACCTAGAGCCAGACATCCCAGAGTGTAAAATCTAGTTGGCCTTAGGAAGCATCACTACAAACAAAGCTAGTGGAGGTAATGGAATTCCAGCTTAGCTATTTCAGACCCTAGAAGATGCTGCTGGTAAAGTGCTGCACCAATATGGCACCAATCTTGGAAAACTCAGCAGTAACCACAGGCCTGTTTTCATACCAGTCCCAAAGAAAAGCAATGACAAAGAATGTTCAAACCATCTTTGGGGAATGACAAATATGTTGGGAATAAGGAATCATGGGCCAGCTTTGAGTTTGTAGAACTTAAAACAAAAACAACAGTCTGTATATCAAAACTTTCAGTTATAAAAGGCAAATTTTTTATATTAAAAAATAAACATGTGAGCTTCAACAAAAACCCACATCTTCAGTTAAGTTCAGTTCAGTCACTCAGTCGTGTCCAACTGTTTGCAACCCCACAGACTGCAGCACACCAGGCTTCCCTGTCTATCACCAGTTCCTGGAGCTTACTCAAACTCGTGTCCAGAGTCAGTGATGCCATCCAACCGTCTCATCCTCTGTTGTCCCTGTCTCCTCCCACCTTCAATCTTTCCCAGCATCAGAGTCTTTTCAAGTGAGTGAGTTCTTCACATCAGTGGCCAAAGTATTGGAGTTTCAGCTTCAGCATCAATCCTTCCAATAAATATTCAGGACTGGTTTCCTTTAGGATGGACCAGTTGTATCTGCTTGCAGTCCAAGGGATTCTCAAGAGTCTTCTCCAACACCACAGTTCAAAATCATCGATTCTTTGGTGCTCAGCTTTCTTTGTAGTCCAATTCTCACATCCATAAATGATACTGGAAAAACCATAGCTTAGACTAGATGGACTTTTTTGGCAAAGTAATGTCTCTGCTTCTTAATATGCTGTCTAGGTTGGTCATAACTCTTCTTCCAAGGAGCAAGTGTCTTTTAATTTCATGGCTGCAGTCACCATCTGCAATGATTTTGAAGCACCTCCCGCCTCCCCCCTCCAAAAAAAAAAAATAAATAAAGTCTCTCACTGTTTCTATTGTTTCTCCATCTATTTGCCATGACGTGATGGGACTGGATGCCATGACCTTAGGTTTTTGAATGTTGAGTTTTAAGCCAACATTTTCACTCTCTTCTTTCACTTTCATCAAGAGGCTTTTGAGTTCCTCTTCACTTTCTGCCATAAGGGTGGTGTCATCTGCATATCTGAGGTTATTGATATTTCTCCCAGCAATCTTGACTCCAGCTTGTGCTTCATCTAGCCAGCATTTCCCATGATGTACTCTGCATATGAGTTAGATAGGCAGGATGAGAAATAAAGCCTTGACATACTCCTTTCCCAATGTGGAACCAGTCACTTATTCCATGTCTAGTTCTAACTGTTGCTTCTTGAGCTCCATATAGATTTCTCAGGAAGCAGGTAAGGTGGTCTGCTATTTCCATCTCTTTAAGAATTTTCCACAGTTTGTTATGATCTACACAGTCAAAGGTTTTGGCATAGTCAGTAAAGTAGAAGTAGATGTTTTCCTGGCACTCTCTTGCTTTTTTGATGATCGACCAGATGTTGGCAATTTGATCTCTGGTTCCTCTGCCTTTTTAAAATCCAGCTTGAACATCTGGAAGTTCATGGTTTACAACCTGTTGAAGCCTGGCATGCAGAAGTTTGAACATTCCTTTGCTAGCATATGAGATGAGTAGAATTGTGAAGTAGTTTGAACACTGTTTGGCATTGCCTTTCTTTGAGATTGGGATGAGAAATGTGGTCTGCTGGAAAAGGGAATGGCAAACCACTTCAGTATTCTTGCTTTGAAAACCCCATGAATAGTATGAAAAGGCAAAAAGATAGGACTCTGAAAGATGAACTCCCCAGGTTGGTAGGTGTCCAATATGCTACTGGAGATCAGTGGAGAAATAATTCCAGAAAGAATAAACCACATCTTGAAGGACTAAATACATAATTTTTATTTATTTATTGGAACTGGACATGGAACAACAGACTGGTTCCAATTAGGAAAATGAATGTGTCAAGGCTATATATTGTCACCTGCTTATTTAACTTATTGAGGAGAAGGGGACGACCGAGGATGAAATGGCTGGATGGCATCACAGACTCGATGGACGTGAGTCTGAGTGAACTCCGGTAGGTGGTGATGGACAGGGAGGCCTGCTGCAGGGAGTTGTAATTAAAGTTCCTCTCCATGGTTCACTCCTCATGATGTTGCATCAGTGGTCTGGTAACAAGCACTCTGTGCCCTTATAAGCCTCCAGAGACAAAATCTTATGACTGGACCTTAAAAACACACAACAGGTGGAAGATGAATCTGCTGAGAATCTCCAGCATTTGTTGGGGTGGGGTACAGAATGCGTGCACGCTCATGTGCCTGAGAGATTACAAGGCACATCTTTGAACTCTGGGTTCAGATTCTCATAAAGCATAGAATATTCTCATTTTGCAAACCCTTTACATTTCATTCTGATTGGTGCTCATTTATGATGGTCATTTGTGATGCAAGTCCTATCAAGGAACATTCAGGACATTTGAGGGTTTGAAGGAAAACATTTGGAATATTTTGGGTCTAGGAAGATCTACTAGGGAAAAGTGTAGATCTCTTCTGTTTTCTAATGTTTAAGGAAGACTTCTACATGATACTGTCACTTTCTCTCTAATTCTTTGTTGTTTAGAATTAGGTCCAATTACTCCCTTAAGTTTCCTCTACCTTCTAGAAGATGAAATTGTCTTCAGGATATGCCAGGAATTAACAGTACCTTTACACTGTAGTCTGAATTGTGCTTGAAAGTTTATAAAGCACTTTCACAGAGATGAGGTATGTGAAGCACTAAGCACTGTGCACGGTGTGAAGAAGGTGCTCGGTGGGTAACATTCAGGTTATGTGGTATCTTCCTAACAAAGGTGAGGTGGTAGTGTCTCATCATACAAATGTGGTAACTGAGGTCTGGTCTAAGGGACTTATCCATTGTCATGCAGCCACCTGTAATTCTTTCTAGAATAAGGTGGGAATGAAATCGATGGAAGAATGGAGGGAGGGAGGGAAGGTCTGAAATTCTTGCTCCTTGAGATGCATGATTGACTGAGGTGCGAAGAGGCTTCTAACTCTGTGGTGAGGCTATCCATCAAAACTTTTATCTTTGAGCAGTAAATTGTGGGTACATGTTTCTTTATTCATACTTTTCTGCATTCCCCAGATTTTCACTTGTAAGTAAATTGAAATTACTTCTGTAATATTCAAAATATCACTTGAAGAAAGTATGTCCTAGTATCTAACAGTACTTTTTATGAAAGGTTTATCTAAAATGTAGCCTAAGTTCCCTCTGTTTCTGTGTCGTCTCATTCTTCCTCCTTAGGATTGAAGAAATGAAAAGCTGCACCTTCTGCTTTTCAAAGGGTAGGAAGTTGTCCAGGGTAACAGCTGGCTAAAGAGTTGGCAGAGTTAGAGTTTAAATATTGGTTTAGGGCTGACAAAGTCTGTGTTTTGAACTTTTTGTAAGTACTCATATCATATGCAAATGTAGAGAAACTACACTTGGAGCCCTATTTTTTTTTTATTCCAGAAATTTCACAGAGCATTTTTTTTTTAATCAACTAGAGTGTCTCATTGTCAGAGCTTCTCTCCAAAGACCTGATATTTACTTGTGATTCCCTGTATAACATAGCTATAAAACAACTAGGAATCTCCCAAATCCTTTTGTTCTTTTGACTTTAGGCATTTCACATCAAAGGAAGATGTCCCCAATCTACATATCAAAGTCTTCATTTAATAAATGTGTTATCATAACATCTTATCAGACATTGAGTGATGAGAAATAGATCACAGCATTTTAGATAGGTCCAAATAACACAAGATAATAGGATTCACCACCCTCGTTTTACAGATGAGTAAATGAAGTCCCCTTAGAAAGAGGGTGGCCCTATATATACAATGAGTGTTACCCTAGTTTGCAGCAGACACAGAGTTAGAAATCTTTTCTTCCAGTAAATGTTTCAAATGAGTGTAACATACATACAAAAACAGACATAGGTCATAGAATTAGGAAACTTGATTCCTGGTCTAATAGTCTTGCACCTACTTTAACAATATTAATGGTAATTATATTTGTGTTGTTCTTTATGTTACACAGTGCTCACTTGTATAATTTTACTTAATCCTCACAATGGCCCTTTTTTTATCTCATGTCACGGGTGAGGAGATGGGGCCCAGGACTCACCCAGGGTCTCAAAGCTGGTCCAGGGGGCCCAGAGAGGGAATTGCTGGGCGAGGCTGCGTGTAGCCCTCGGTACTGCATTCTCTGTCGAGTGTGAGAACACTGCTCCTGTTACCTGGTAGCCAAGGCAGAGCCAATCACCCTGATTCACAGGGTACAGAAGATCACTCTTGGATTTCAGTCCTGCCACTGGTCAGGTCACCTCTATGGAAAGACATAATGAAATACTTAACCTGATTCTCATCCCAGTTGAAACTCTTCTTGACACTATTTCTGCTTGTGCTCAGTCCTCTTAATGGAACAAGCTGTCAGTTGTCAATGTTGTGAATGCGCAGGCATCAGATAATCAGTGCATTGTTCAGAGCTGTCACATTGGAATGTTTAGCCTAAGTCAACAAGCTTTTCACTCTAATAGAACAGAATCATTTATTTGAAGAGAAAACTCAACATCTGGGGAGAAGTGCTTCCAAGTCACATTTTCCTGCAATCAAGTGTTCTAGTGCTGAGCTAGACCCCCCGTCTAAGTCACGTTCCCTTGGCCATGGAGTTGCTTCCCAGAAAACGTTAGTTCGGGTGAGCTGAATTGCCATCTGATTGACCCTTTCAGATGATCTGTGAAGTAGCAGAGAAAGTGCTTTTTAGATACATAAAGCTGAAGACTTTATTAGTTTACCAGGCCTACCATACAAAGTACCACAGAACAGGTAACTTAACAGAAATTTACTTGCTCATGACTCTAGAGGCTAGAAGTCTGAAGTTAAGGTTTTGGCAGGGTTGGTTTCCTCTGAGGTGTCTCTCCTGGGCTTGTGGATGCTGTCTTCTCTCTGTGTATTCACATGGTCTTCACTCTCTGTGAGCCTGTGTCCCGATCTCCTTTTCTTACAAGGAGATCAGATTAGGGCCCGCCATGGGACTTCATTTCCAGTGGTCATGTATGGATATGAGAGTTAGACTGTGAGGAAGGCTGAACACCAAAGAATTGATGCTTTTGAACTGTGGGGTTGGAGAAGACTCTTGAGAGTCCCTTGGACTGCAAGGAGATCCAACCAGTCCATTCTGAAGGAGATCAGCCCTGGGATTTCTTTGGAAGGAATGATGCTAAAGCTGAAAGTCCAGTACTTAGGCCACCTCATGCGAAGAGTTGACTCATTGGAAAAGACCCTGATGCTGGGAGGGATTGGGGGCAGGAGGAGAAGGGCATGACCGAGGATGAGATGGCTGGATGGCATCACTGACTCAATTGCCTGAGTCTGAGTGAACTCCAGGAGTTGGTGATGGACAGGGAGGTCTGACGTGCTGCAATTCATGGGGTCGCAAAGAGTTGGACACGACTGAGAGACTGAACTGAACTGAACTGATGGGACTTCATTGGAGAAGGCAATGGCACGCCACTCCAGTACTCTTGCGTGGAAAATCCCATGGACAGAGGAGCCTAGTAGACTGCAGTTCATGGGGTCACGAAGAGTCGGACACGACTGAGTGACTTCACTTTCTCTTTTCACCTTCATGCATTGGAGAAGGAAATGGCAACCCACGCCAGCGTTCTTGCCTGGAGAATCCCAGGGACGGGGGAGCCTGGTGGGCAGCCCTCTATGGGGTCGCACAGAGTTGGACACGACTGAAGTGACGCAGCAGCAGCAGCAGCAGCATGGGACTTCATTTCAATTTAACTGCCACTTTAAAGACCCTGTCTCGACTTTCTTGGGGATTAGTGGGTTTAGGATTTCAACATATAAAATTTGAAGGGACACAGTGCAGCCCATGACAAAGGATGAATGCCTGGCATTCATTTTCTTCTGTGATGAAACAGAAAAAGCTGATTAAGATTTTTTGAAGCTTCTTTGTTCCCTGTATGTCACAGAAGTTTCATTTTATCTTTTAACGTTATCACCAGATACAACCTAAATGCTATGAGGCCCTCATATCCTAATCTTGGAGCCTGGACAGGTTTGAACATGTGGAGGAGGCAGTTAGCATCCACATGACCTGTGTTCCCCAGGGTCGCTGAGCCTCAGGTCCTCACCTGTGTGTAGGGCAGGGATTACAGCCTTGTCTGGCTTCTTCACCTATTACAGGATCAGATGAGAGAGCAGATACTCAAGTGCTTTGAGAATATAGAGCATTTTACAGTATAAAACTGGGATCATATTTTCCAAGGCTTTAGGTAATTCTTACCTTCCAATAATAAAAAAAATCCACAATTCTTATAAGCAGCTTCAGAGATTAAATAATTAAAATGTATATTTAATAATTAATTTTAAGCAGATAATGCATCTTATACTACACAATTCAAAAATTTACTTTTTAATATAGGCTTTAAAATTTTATAAATAAGAAAAAATATCTTCCTGTCATTCCACAGCTCCAGCCCCAGGGTGGAGCCCCAGCACCATTGTTGACTGTTACTGTTGACATGTTCTGTGCATCATTAAGGACATGTGCATATGTGGCTTTTCTGTTTTTAAGCACAAATAATGGCTATCACTTGCTTTTTTCATTTAATATTATACCTCAGATTATATCAGTACATATAATTATCATTTTTAATGGCTACTTAGTATTTATGCTTTCTTCATTCCTTACTCCTCATTTTCCCTTCTAATTAACTGTTAGTTTTATATTTTTCCCTCAAAGAAGGACTCTCACAATCATATGCTACTTGTATTTTTTAAAATATAAATTTATTTATTTTAATTGGAGGTTAATTACTTTACAATATTGTACTGGTTTTGCCATACATCAACATGAATCCACCACAGGTATACACATGTTCCCCATCCTGAACCCCCCTCCCTCCTCCCTCCCTGTACCATCCCTCTGGGTCATCCCAGTGCACCAGCCCCAAGCATCCAGTATCATGCATCAAACCTAGATTGGCGATTCTGTTTTCATTCTTTCTTGTTTATTAATATAAACATTTTAAGGCTGTAAACTTTTCTCTGAATAATGTTTATCTATATCCTGTAGGTTCTGGTGTGTATGCTTTCATCATATTTAGATTTTTATTTATAGATTTCTAAAGTTTTGGTTTCCATTTCCTCTTTGGCCCAAGAATTATTTCAGAAGGCCTTTGAAATTTTCTAGAGAGAGAGGATTTTTTTAATGTCTATTTGTTTTCTACTTTGTTCTTCATTTTATTCATTTCATTGCCTTGTGATAAAAAAATTCTCTGTACTATTTCCACCCAAACATGATTTATTAATACTCTTCTGTGCTCTAGTATATAGATAATTTTGTGAATAGTCTTTATGCATTCAGAAAGATGAACTGTTGTCTGTTTAAGGTACAGTGTTTAATTTTTATTTAGAGTGATTTTATTAATTACAGTATTTAGGTTTTTTATACTCTTCTTTATTTTGGTCCATTTGATATGACTTGGACTTAGAGAAATGAATTAATCTCATATTATACCAAGTTTCACTTTGTAGTTCTTATCATTTTTGCTTGATAATTTTTTTTTAATTTTTATTTTTACTTTATTTTACTTTACATTACTATATTGGTCTTGCCATACATTGACATGAATCCATCTCGGGTGTACATGAGTTCCCAATCCTGAACCCCCACCCCACCCCCGCCACCTCCCACCCCATATCAACTCTCTGGATCATCCCCGTGCACCAGTCCCAAGTATCCTGTATTGAGCATAGAGTGGCGATTCATTTCTTATACGATAGTATGCATGTTTCAGTGCCATTCTCCCAAATCCTCCCACCCTCTCCCTCTCCGTCAGAGTCCAAAAGTCCATTCTATTCATCTGTGTCTCTTTTGCTGTCTTGCATACAGTGTTATCATTACCATGTTTCTAAATTCCATATATATGTGTTAGTATACTGTACTGGTGTTTTTCTTTCTGGCTTACTTCACTCTGTATAATCGGCTCCAGTTTCATCCATCTCATTAGAATTGATTCAAATGTATTCTTTTTAATGGCTGAGTAATACTCCATTGTGTATATGTATCACAGCTTTCTATCCATTCATCTGCTGATGGACATCTAGGTTGTTTCCATGTCCTGGCTATTATAAACAGTGCTGCTTGATAATTTTGATGCTGTGATTTTTCAGTCCATAGAGATTCATGACCTGTGTTTGAACTAAGAATTTGATTTTCTATTACTTTAAGGTATCAATACCCTTTTTTGATTCATTTAATGTTCCTGGCCCTGAACCCAAGCTGATTCAAAACTAAAACTGAGTCCTCTGCTTTTACTTTGTTTTCATTTGCCTGGTATGTGTTTGACTATCTTTTAATATCAGATTGTACATGTATCTCCTGCAACGGTGTGTAGTTTGGTTTATCTCTGAGATTTAATCTTAACCTTTATAGGTATGTTTTATCTTAGTTCTCTTATGTTAAGCTTTCAATCTGAAGTGTTATTTTCTTTAAACCTTCTAATTTGCAGTCTGTGTTTTTTTTTTTTTATTTTTGCCCACTCTTTTATGTGTACTACTTTAATTTCTTCTAGGAACACTCTATTTCCTTATTATTGACTCCACACTATAAATATTGACAATATATTTCCATTTTTCTCCATTCTACTACAAATCTTACTTGTCTAAATGGTTTTTCTTCTACTGTTTAACTTCAAATCTTTAAAAATACTTCAGTCTATATTATTTTACCTGCATGTTTTAAATGACATTTGTTCTTTCTGTTGTGCTTAGTTGCTCAATCATGTCTGACTCTTTGTGACTCAGTGGGCTGGAGCCCTCCAGACTCCTCTGTCCATGGGGATTCTTCAGGCAAGAACACCAGAGTGTGTTGCCATGCCCTCCCTCCAAGGGATCTTCCCATCCCAGGGATCGAACCCATGTCTCCCATATTCCAGGCAGATTCTTTACCATATGAGCCCCGAGGAAGCCCTCTTCCTTCTGTTAGTCAGTTGAAATTTGTCCTCTAGTGTTTTTCAAAGTTTAGATTCTGATTCATTGGGCTGTGAAATCCAGATTCATTGGCCATCATGACCAGCATGTTTCAAGAAGTGAAATGGAAAAGAGAGGAACTGAGAAATTTAGCAGTATATCTTTCCTTGTCATAGTGAATATTTCATGAAATTCCTTTCAGGATAGATAAATATAGACAGTAAATCCATACTCACTGTAAACCTAAGTGTATTTACTATTGTGAGTGGCAGTACAAATAAAAGGTTAACATCAAGGTTCTATATCATCTTAAAGGAGGGTCCATTGTAGTTAGACTGCCCAACTTATTCCAAATATAGTTAACCCTTGAACAACGCAATTTTGGACTGCATGCATCCATTTATAGGCAGATTTTTTTTTCAATAAATATATACTCAGTTCTATGTGATTCAAAGTCAGTTGAATCTATAGATAAAGAGGTTACTTATAAAATCATACACAGATTTTTGACTGTTCAGAGGATCAGAGCCCCTAAACCCCACATTGATCAAGGGTCAACTGTATGAAGTATTCATCTCTTGCATCTCCAGTTTGAAATAACTTGATGTTCTTTGCTAGAGGCTCAAAAGATTCTTTCTCTGTTTTGAAAGTCATTAATTTTTCCTAGGAAATCAGATACTGTTGATTTTGACATTCACATGTTTTATTTCCAGAAGTTCACATAAATTATATCTTTGAATTTGTTTTATCTGATTGGATTCTTATCTTTACAAATATTTATAGTGTGTGTGTTACCTGTCCTTCGCCTATTTTATAGAGCTATTATAGCCTTAATACTTTTAAAGTTTATATTAATGTATAATTATTTGGCTTGTTTTCTCAGGCCTATCCTCCAGGTCTCACAGTGTTTTTTTTTTCAGCTGTGTCTAATTTTCTTTGTGTTGCCTTTTAGAATGATCGTTTCTTTAATGTCTTCATTTGTCTCTTCCATTTCACTTTTGGCCTCTATCAACTCATGTTTCATCATCATCTGTTGCTTTGTCATGTTTTCCTGTACTTTCAGATGTCTATTGTATACAGGTTGACTGTTCTGCTACATTTTCTTTGAATGAATTGCATTATTTTTTTTTCATAATTTTCCTCTGTCACTGATATTTTTCATCCATCATATCCTCAACTTATTCCTTTTCCTCATTTTTTGTTTGTGTATTTTGCAAACTCTATACTACTGTGTTATTATTATTCCTATTAATCACCTTTACATTTTTTCTAAATCATGTATTTATAGGATAGTTGTGGCTAGAGTATCATTTCAGGTTAAAGGGAATTCTCTCTACTTAACACAGAAGCTCTTCATGGTGATGGGGAGTGTGTGTGTGTGTGTGTGTGTGTGTGTGTAGGAGAGTTAGAAACTGAGAATAAATATTCATTTACCCTGTGCTCCTCCTTAGCCTTCAGAGATGAGCAATCAATGCTGCTTGCATTTCAGAATCTCCTCCTAGCATGCCTCCAGTGTAGATGCTTCAGGGAAAAATAGCGATTCTATATGATTCCTCATTGACATCTTAGAGCTCACCCCTTAGTTGGAGACCTGTGTTCTCCCATGATTGCTGAGGTCTGAGCCTCTTAAGTATCCTCTCTCTATCTTGTCACAGCCAGTTGAATTTTGTTGCATACGGCAGCCCATCCAGATATTTATGTCATTTGGGATTTCCTATGACTTCTGATTTCATAAAGATTGGGATGTTTTTTAATCTCCCAATATCCTTTCTATTTAGGGTGATTTCTGAAAGGATAGTAGAGATAAAAATTCATTGGTCCATTAAGTTGAGAGCACAAATCCTCTCTAAACTCTACAGCACTCTTTAACTTTGGTAATGTGCCTGCTAGTATGTACACAGAGTTACACCTGATTTAAAGATGAGAAGTTTGAGGGTTACTGGGATTGAACTTGGGCCATACAGTTCAGGGAGGGTGAATGTATAGTCTTGAGCCAGAGTTTTACATATGTTGAACTATCCAGGCTGGCCTTTTATCCATGCAGGAGAGCTTTATTGCTCTGTTGCTTTTAGTAAGATCTAATTCTGTCATGATGGCTTTATATACTAGCTGCTGTTTACACAATAGATTGTTTCAACCTACACTGGAGGAGCTATAATGAACAAACTGAAGAGAGAACGAGAACAGGTCTAAAAATCCAACACTCACTGTTTTTATTTTTTTATTGTTGGTTTTTTTTTTTTTTTTTTTGCTCTGCCTGTCCTGAATTTGAACATTTTTGGCATTGTGTCTTTTAATCTTCACAACTTTCTGAGCTGGCCTTGTTATCCCTCAGATGGAATAACTGAGGCAGAAGAATCTAAGTAACTTCACAAAGTCACAGGTTAGAAAGAGTTAATAATCTTTTAACCAACTTTCTGCCACACTGATTACCATGTTCACTGGGTTAAATGTGTCTCAACTATGACTCTGGGCTTCTTTAAGGATAAAATCAGAACAGTCACAAAGGAACTCCCATATAATTTGTTTTCTTCATGTAAGCCATGTGATGCTGCTACTTTCCTGGACTGAGGGGCCATGTCTTTCAGCAGCATCATAATCACACCAACACTTAGTTCAGCATGTTTTCAACCGGCAGTTTGTAGTATCACTTAGTTCCTATGAGATAGGTCATTGTATCACTTCACAGTGAAGCAGCTGGTGTAGAGAGTAAGAGATTCTCCCAAGGTCAGCAGTATCCCAGGGGAGAGAGGTGAGCCTGAGCCTCTCTATCCCAGGCTCAGCCTATTTTCAAGAACTCTGCTAGCAAGCATTCAGTCATCTCAACTCCCTTCATAACTCAGTCATCTCAACTCCCTTCATAACTCACCCTGAGAAAAGATGCCTTCTCTCACTTGTGTTGTTAGCCAGAGTGTGGTCTACACCAGGGTAACAGGTAAGAGACAGAGAGGTCAGATAAAGGATTTTATACACAAGAAGCTTGTTTTTAGTATTCAGTTTCAAGTCGATAATGAAATGAAGACCATTTTGGTTCAAAGTTGACAATAATAACATTTTCTTTTTAAAAATTATGTTGAAAAGACTTTTGGGGAAAGAAAACAGGTGATTTGCAGAAGACTGTCAAGCATAGAAAGTAGAATGTATTTACTTTTGTTCTTTGCTCTTTTTAGTTTCATCAAGAGAATACAGTAAGCGCCTACCTACTGACCTTCAAGTTGCAAGCTCTGAAAGATGCAAACGTGCGTTCACACCGAAGAGATTCACGATACGGGAAATGGCAAGAGGATTTTCTCTATTTACGGAGGCATTGTCAGTTTTCAAGGCCCAGGACTCAAATGTAGAACAATACAAAAAGGTTGCAGCAGACATCAAGAATGCAATCCCGTGCTACCGAGTCATCTATGAGAAGGAAAAAGGAGATACTGCCCAGACAACACTGGATCGTAAGACGGTAGATGAAATTGAGGCAAGCGAGGAGCCAGAAAGAATCTTAGTAGAAATTGAATCAAGCGAGGAGTCAGAATCTGTGTCAATCTCAGTAGAAATTGAATCATGCGAGGAGTCAGAATCTGTGTCATCAATGTCAGTATATGAAATTAGATCAATTGAGGAGTCAGAATCTGTGTCATCAATCTCAGTAGATGAAAGTGAACCAAGCGAGGAGTCAGAATCTGTGTCATCAATGTCAGTGAGTGAAATTGCAGCTTGTGTTCCATCTTCTATAGCTGATGATCCTTCAGCTCCACCATCTCCCAGCTCCTGTCAGTAACTCTTCTTGCCTGTTCACTCAGTGCCAGCCCCGTATGCCACCTCTTGTACTATACTTCTGTATTTTTTGAGGTATTGTGGTGTAAAATTAAACACTTTTTAAAAGTTTGTGGTTGTTTTTTACATATTATTTGTGTGGAAAGAAAGTATTATAAATGTATTACAATACAGTATTATGTAGCCAGTTGTCTTAGTTGGATATCTAGACTATCTTTGCTGGACTTATTTACAAATGCATTCTCAGAATGGAGCTCAATCTATATAGGGGGCTTAGCGTATTTTTTTTTTTTTTTAGATTCTGCATAAAAACAATATCATATATTTTTCTTTCTCTCTGGATTATTTCACTTAGTGATAATCTCTAGGTCCATCCATGTTGCTGCATATGGCATTCTTTCATTCTTTTATTGGCTGAATAATACTCCACATCTTCATTATTGATTCATCTGTAATGGACATTTAGGTTCTTCCATGTCTTGGCTATTGTAAATTTTGTTGCTGTGGACATTAGGGTGCATGTATCTTTTCATTTTATGATTTTCTCTGGGCATATGCCCAAGATTGAAATTGTTGGATCATACAGTAGCTATATTTTTAGTTTTTTAAGGAATGTCCATACTATTTTCTATAGTGGTTGCACCAATTTACATTCCCACCAACAAAGTAGGAGGGTTCTGTTTTCTCTACATCTTCTCCAGCATTTATTATTTGTAGACTTTTTGATGATGGTCATTCTGGCCAATGTAAGGTACTACCTCATTATAGTTTTGATTTGCATTTGAGCATTTTTTCATGTGCCTTTTGGCTATCTGTATGTCTTCTTTAGAGAAATGTCTATTTAGCTCTTTTGCCTTTTTTTTTTTAATTGGGTTTGTTTTTTTGGTATTGACTTGTAGGAGCTGTTTATATATTTTGGAGATTAATTCCTTGTTAGTTGCATTGTTTGCAAATATTTTCTCCCATTCTGTCAGTTTTTTCATTTTCTCTATGGTTTCCTTTGTTATCTAAAAACTTTTAAATTTAATTGGGTCCCATGTGCTTATTTATGTTTTTAATTCTATTACCTACATGTGTAGATTACTCAATCTACAGATTCAATACAATCCTTATCAAATTACCAATGACATTTTTCACAGAAAAGTAACAAAATTTTAAAATTTTGATGGAAACACAAAACACCTTGACTAGTCAAAGCAATATTGAGAAAGAAAAATGGATCTGGAAGCCAGGCTCCCTGACTTCAGACTATATTACAAAGTTACAGTAACCAAAGCAGTATGGTACTGACGGAAAAACAGAAATATAGACTCTCATTAGCTCTCTTCATAATCTGGCCTGACCACCCCCCCACCTCCCCATGAGTTGGCTGCAGGGAAAAGTTGTCAGAATCCGGCTAAGGTGTCCTCCTGCCAATCATGGGGCTCTTGGGGCAGAAGGAGGTATCCAAGTTAAGATGCAATAAGGATAAAAGGGCTACAAGCACCTGGAGAGGCCATATGGACCCAACCAGGGAATCAGGCTGAAGTTTCTGTGCAAATCTTTGGGCAGGTGAGACCTCCTTGTCCTGCCAGGGACATGGGAGGAGCTGAGACAGACTGTGATTCCAGCAACCTGGGCTCAGAGGCTGCATCTGTCACTTATGAGATATATGACTTTGAGAAGATTCCTTAAACTCTGTAGGTTTGTTTCCTTTTCTGTAAGATGGAGCTCCTAACACCCTCTAGGCTTGTGTTACAACTAAACATGATAATTAAGTAAAAATACATCCTGTCACACAAAGCAAAATAAGGGATGGGGTGGCTGCTGTTTATTATGAAACTTGTCACCTTACACCTCTGCACTTCCTGATGCTTGATATGTGTGCAGGCACAGGAGGGCCTAGAGGAGCTATGCCACGTTGAAGGTCAGAAACGGTGGCGGTAAGGAGATACCCTTTGTCCAAGGTAAGGAGCAGCGGCTGTTCTTTGCTGGAGCAGTCGTGAAGAGATACCCCATGNTCATGGCATCTGGCCCCATCACTTCATGGGAAATAGATGGGGAAACAGTGGAAACAGTATCAGACTTTATTTTTTTGGGTTCCAAGATCACTGTGGATAGTGAATGCAGCCATGAAATTAAAAGACGTTTGCTCCTTGGAAGAAGAGTTATGTCCAACCTAGATAGTATATTCAAAAGCAGAGACGTTACTTTGCCGACTAATGTCGGTCTAGTCAAGGCTATGGTTTTTCCTGTGGTCATGTATGGATGTGAGTGTTGGGCTGTGAAGAAGGCTGAGCGCCGAAGGATTGATGCTTTTGAACTGTGGTGTTTGAGAAGACTTGAGAGTCCCTTGGACTGCAAGGAGATCCAACCAGTCCATTCTGAAGGAGATCAACCCTGGGATTTCTTTGGAAGGAATGATGCTAAGGCTGAAGCTCCAGTACTTTGGCCACCTCATGACAACCTAGATAGTATATTCAAAAGCAGAGACGTTACTTTGCCGACTAATGTCGGTCTAGTCAAGGCTATGGTTTTTCCTGTGGTCATGTATGGATGTGAGTGTTGGGCTGTGAAGAAGGCTGAGCGCCGAAGGATTGATGCTTTTGAACTGTGGTGTTTGAGAAGACTTGAGAGTCCCTTGGACTGCAAGGAGATCCAACCAGTCCATTCTGAAGGAGATCAACCCTGGGATTTCTTTGGAAGGAATGATGCTAAGGCTGAAGCTCCAGTACTTTGGCCACCTCATGCGAAGAGTTGACTCATTGGAAAAGACCCTGATGCTGGGAGGGACTGGGGGCAGGAGGAGAAGGGGACGACCGAGGATGAGATGGCTGGATGGCATCACGGAATCGATGGACGTGAGTCTGAGTGAACTCCGGGAGATGGTGATGGACAGGGTGGCCTGGCGTGCTGCGATTCATGGCGTCACAGAGTCGGACACAACTGAGCGACTGAACTGAACTGAGTCACTGACTGATAAGACCAGTTTCTTCAAAATCCAGGCACAGGAAGGCTCCAGTCATTGCTGTGTGTAAGACCTGTGCTTGGCCAGTGGCCTAGAGCTCCCTGAGCTTCCCTGCACAGTAGCAACTCCTGAGCAGACTCCAAGCTGTTCTTCGTGTACGTTTCCTGGGATTTCCTTCCCAACAAGCTATACCTTGGTACTCACTATCAGATTTGTGATGAACTAAGGCTGAGTTTGTATGAAGCCTCTAGAGACAACGGTGCCATACTGAAAATTACCACGAGGGGACAGCAGATTCCCGGTGTCAAGGTAAGGGGTGTGGAAAAGCCATAGAATGAAGCGCCAGGAAGACCACACAGGGGCCAAAATGGGGGACCGTTGCCTCACTCTCCTCATCTACACCCTCCACCGACAGAAACGCACACTCCTTCTCCTGCAGAATCACCTGATCTGTTTACTCTGTCTTCTTATCCAAGTACATGCCTTTATATCTTCAATATAGCAAAGGCCAGTGGTTTGTAAACTTGGCTGCAAATTCAGTCACCAGGTAGGTTTAGTCACTCAGCTGCATCTGACTCTTTGCAACACCATGGCTGTAGCCCTCCAGGATCCTTCCTCTGTCCATGGAATCCTCCAGGGAAGAATACTGGAGTGGGTAGCCATTCTCTTGTCCAGGGGATCTTCCAACCCAGGGATCAAACTTGGGTCTCCTGCATTGCACGCAGATTCTTTACCATCTGAGCCACCAGTGAAGCCCAATCACCAGGGAAGCTCTGTAAAATCCCAGTGCTGAAACCTCATTGCAGTTAGAATCCTAGTGGAGGGGAGACAGGAATCAACACCTTTTCAAACCCTGCAGGTGATTCCACCCTGCCGTCAAGATTGAAACACTGTCGGAAGCAAAAGATCTCATTTCTTCCCAATGGGCAGCTGCTTTCATTGCAAAAGGCCTCCTCCAAGAAGACTTTGTAAGTAATTTGAAAGGGAATATCTCCTGCCATATCAATAAAGAAGGATGTAATATCCATTGGTGATTTTGGGCTTCCAAACATGAATTTCTCAGCCCAGAGGGCCCCAAAGAGGGAGAAGAATGCCGGCTATCAGGCAGCCATCAGCCACCTACATGGTAAGTACTGAGGAGCTCCGGTGGAGGGGAGGGGGATGTGCCGGCCTCTATGTGCAGGTTCAGGGTCTTCAGGAGAACCGTCTCTATCTGTGCAGACACCTTTGTGATTCTTCTCAGGTTCCTTTTCTGCCTTTCCTTCCCTGCACATGGGGAGGGTGGCTGGCTTCCAGCTCTTTCCCGTCCTGCCTCTCCTCCCATTCGGGTCCTCACCACACTGTCCACGGTGTGGACACAGACCTGCGCACACACGCAGAAAGCTCCCCAATAACTGTCAAATGAATATATGAGCAACTGCAGTGAGAACCTCTGTGGTGTAGTTAACATACATGAAGGTCTCAGGGAGTGTCCTAAGGAGAAACTCAATCAGTGACCAAGGAGCCCTGGTTCTAAGCACCATGGTCAGTGCAGTCAGGCTCCACTGTGTGGCTGTGGTGCCAGGCTTCTCATCCAGATTCTGAAGATTGAAACATTTTATCAGAAACTAACAATCCCTCCCTCCCAAAACCCACAGATAGAGAGAACAGATTTGTGGTTCCCAGAACAAAATTGAGGAAGGTGGTCAAAAGGTACAAACTTTCTGACAATGAGAAAAATAAATCCTGGGGATGTGATGTACAGCATGGCAAGTGTAGTTAACAATACCATATTGTATATTTCAAAGTTCCTAAGAGGGTAGTTTTTTGTTTCTGTTTTTGTTTTTTGAGGAGGGTGTGGGTGTGAGGCAGGGCTGCTTAGCATTTGGGATCTTATTTCTCTGACCAGGAATTGAACCCATGTACCTTGCAGTGGATGCATGGAGTCCTAACCACTGAACTAATAGATCCCTATTGCCTTAGAGTTTTGATTTTACCTTTAGTGATGGTGTGCCCCTCTCTTTTAGTCTAAAGGAATTGATGATGTGGGATTTTTTTGTTGTTGTTTGTCATTTTTGTCTCTTGGTTATAGGATGTATTTTTTGTGGTTAACATTTGATGTTTTAAAAAAACAACATAATTTTATAAGCTTAAGGGGGGAGGGGTTGTTATTACTGCCTTTCTCCCAGGCCTAGTAGCATGCCTGCCCTTAGGAGGTACCGAGCAAAGGTTGGATTTTAACTACTCAGTGAAAAACCCTGACTGGACATGTAAGAAGCTGGGGAAGGACTCCTTTAGGACAGAAGGCTATGTCCAGAGGAAGTGGGAGTGATTATGAGCATGTCCAGAGGGCATGGGACAGATCTGCCCTGCCTGAGTCCTGCTGCCTCTCCTGCTTCATCTCTAGACTTTCTCTCTCCCTTTCAGTTCCTCAAATCCACCAACCTCTCCTTTATTCTGGACCTTTGGACCCATCTTTCCACTGCCTGGAATCTCCCTTCTGTCTTTTATTGACTGACTCTACTCTCCTCTCAGGCCACAAGTGAAACATTACTCTTCCCAGCAGGATGCCTCTGCCTCCCTGAAATGAGACCCCCTTCCCTGTTCCCGTCTCCTGATGCTCCTACATCACCTCCTTTTTCATCTCCTTCCTCCTTCGCTTGGAAAAGCAGCAGCTGTGTCTCCTGCAGGGACCCCAGCACCTATCTGGGAGCCTGGGCACAGGAGGGCTCAGTACATGGTGGGTGATTTTGAAAGCACCCAGGCTGTAGGTGAACAACCTTCCGAGTCCCAAACATGACCACTTACTTCTCTTTTCCCCTTGGACTAAGGACTTAGTGGCTGATAAACTTCAGGTGTGTTGGGGGAGGGTCTCAGAGTGAGGACCTGTGTATGATTTAAACAGAAGTCAGTTGGAGAGAGAAGGAAGAAAAGAACTTGCAAGTTCAGGAAGAGCACAGCCAGATGCTGTGATTTGCACAAAGCCTGTCCTGTGTGTGTGAAGGGGGCTCTCAGGATGAATATGCCAAGGAGATGTTCCCTAAGGGCTCACTCTGGCTGGTTCACTGATATGTTGAGGCTCTGAGGTCAAGGCTGTAAATGGAAACTGAACTTGAGGGAAACACAAGTTGTGTGTCTCTGTATAAATAGTTTCTTCTGTCCAACCCAAAGAAGTCATTTTAATAAGGACATCACACATTTTATAGTAGCTAGATCTCTCATCCCCTCCCAGGGTAGGAAGGACATGGATATCACTTAGTCCTGTCCTTCAACCTCTGAGAATTCTTCCCTCACCTCCCCAGAAGAGCAGGTGTGAGGCCAAGAGAAGGCTTCTCACATCTCCATCACCAGCCCCCTGACTGTGTCTGTGAACATGTGAATGAGAAGTGGGGAGGAGATGAGATGAATACTCATGAATACTCCTCCAGCCCCACAGCTAGTCCTCTACCTTCCCTGCTCCTATCACCCCCACGCTTCTGTTCCCTCTGCCCTCTGACTTCCCCTCACATGCATTCAGGGCTCTCAGGGATTTGATTTAGGTCATACTTGAATGGTCTAGTGGTTTTCCCTATCCTCTTCAATTTAAATCAGAATTTGGCAATAAGGAGTTTATTATCTGAGCCACAGTCAGCTCCCAGTCTTGTTTCTGCTGACTGTAAAGAGCTTCTCCATCTTTGGTTCAAAGAATATAATCAATCTGATATCAATGTGGACCATCTGGTGATGACCATGTGTAGAGCCTTCTCTTGTGCTGTTGGAAGAGGGTGTTTGCTATGACCAGTGCGTTCTCTTGGCAAAACTCTATTAGCCTTTGCCCTGCTTCATTCTGTCCTCTTAGGCCAAATTTGCCTGTTACTCCAGGTGTTTCTTGACTTCCTACTTTTGCAGTTCAGTCCCCTATAATGAAAAGGACATCTTTTTTTGAGTATTAGTTCTAGAAGGTCTTGTAGGTCTTCAAAGAACCATTCACTTCAGCTAATTCAGCATAACTGGTTAGTCCATAGACTTGGGTTACCATGATACTGATTGGCTTGCCTTGGAAACGAACAGAGATCATACTGTCATTTTTGAGATTGCATCCAAGTATTGCATTTCAGACTCTTTTGTTGACTATGAGGGCAACTCTATTTCTTCTAAGGGGTTCTTGCCCACAGTGGTAGATATAATGGTCATCTGAGTTAAATTCACCCATTCCAGTCCACTTCAGCTCACTGGTTCCTAAAATGTCGATGTTCACTCTTGCCATCTCCTCTTTGACCATTTCCAATTTGCCTTGATTCATGGGCCTAACAGTCCAGGTTCTTATGCAATATTGCTCTTTACAGTATCGGACATTGCTTCCATCACCAGTCACATCCACAACTGTGTGTTGTTTTTGCTTTGGCTCTGTGCCAGGGTCCAGCCCCGGTGGATCCAGGGAATTCGAAGGGGAGACAGCGTTGGCGAAGAAAACTTGTTTATTATTAATATAAGATTAGATTAGGAAATAATAGTATAGTAGGAAAATTTAGATGGAGAAAAGAAGGCTGAATAACTTGGTTTACGTGGAAAGCCAATAAAGTTCCAGACAAGGAGCTTGCACCATCTATGTTAGGCCACCGGCATCCGTTTGAATATAGGAGAGTGCCCCGCCCTGGGCTCTCTCTCTTACAGATCTTAGCAGCCGGGACAGGTAAGTAGACATGGCGAGCCTCCATGCCTCGATGGGAATTCAGCCAGAAATTAGGAATAAAGAGAGACACGGGGGAAGCCCAGCATTGGTGTAAGACTCCCAGACTCCCAAAACCTTTTCCCAAATCAGCTTATATACCCCAAGTTGTACATAATGGAATCTGCAGAGTTATGCAGGGGCAGCAGTCCTGACCCTCATTGAGACAACGCTTTCTTTTTTGCATACCCTCCAGTTTACAAAAGGTCTCAGGTGATTTACATTATCTTTTGGCTGATGCTGCTGCTGCTGCTGCTAAGTCGCTTCAGTCATGTCCGACTCTGTGCAACCCCATAGATGGTAGCCCACCAGGCTCCCCCATCCCTGGGATTCTCCAGGCAAGAACACTGGAGTGGGTTGCCATTTCCTTCTCCAATGCATGAAAGTGAGAAGTAAAAGTGAAGTCGCTCAGTCCTGTCCGACTCTTAGCGACCCCATGGACTGCAGCCTAGCAGGCTCCTCTGCCCATGGGATTTTCCAGGCAAGAGTACTGGAGTGGGGTAGAGGCCTGTTAACATTTTTATGGCTCTTCTTCCTGGGTAATTGTCTATCAACCAGAAAACTCCTTTTCCCTAGAAGTGTTTTTTCTTTACTCTGCATTACCCTCAAAGTACTAAATAAAGTTACATTCCTGTAGGACAAAGGTGCAGAGAGTTATAATAAAGAAAGTACTTAACTCAAAGATCTAGTATTGCTAATACCAGGTCTACTACCTGTTTTTCTATATACAAAATACATAAGATATGAAAATTTGGCAGCAAGTATTGGCTCAACAAATGAAACCTTTAATCAGTCCTATTTTAATGATTATGACTTCTCGGAAGCCCCTACATTCCTAGGATGTTTTAAGCTTCCTGTGCCTCCCGCAGGAGGCCTCAAACAATCACATGCACAGCTGTACGCATCCTGCAGGTAGGCTAGAAAGCCATCGGAGAGGTTTTTGGATTGAAACACTTTCAAATACAGAAGACTAAATTTGACTTTTTCCAGAGAATGTTAGAAGAATGGAAAAGCAGTAGATTTATTTTGGGGGGTACATGCTCAGGAAATGCCAGGGAGAAATCCGAAGACTCAAATTGCTCCGCTATCTGAGTCTGCCACGTGACTCTGTCACGGGTGGGATTCCTCGCCCTGGCTTCCGGCAGCTCTGTCTCTTCATTCTTTCTGGAGTTATTTCTCCACTGATCTCCAATAGCATATTGTGTACCTACTGACCTTGGGTAGCTGTAATAATGATTATACAGTGCAAGTGAGAAATATACTTAAGGGACTAGATCTGATAGAATGCCTGAAGAACTATGGGTGGAGATTCATGACATTGTACAGGAGACAGGGAGCAAGACCATCTCCAAGAAAAAGAAATTAAAAAAAAGCAAAATGGCTGTCTGAGGAGGCCTTACAAATAGATGTGAAATGCATAGAAGCAAAAAGCAAAGGAGAAAAGAAAAGATATACCCATTTGAATGCAGAGTTCCAAAGAATAGCAAGGAGAGATAAGAAAGCCTTCCTCAGTGATCAGTGCAAAGAAATAGAGGAAAACAATAGAATTAGAAAGACTAGAGATCTCTTCAAGAAAATTAGAGATACCAAGGAAATATTTCATGCAAAGATGGGCTCAATAAAGGACAGAATGGTAGGGACCTAACAGAAGCAGAAGATATTAAGAAGAGGTGGCAAGAAAACATGAAAGAACTATACGAAAAAGACCTTCACGACACACATAATTACGATGGTGTGATCACTCACCTAGAGCCAGACATCCTGGAATGTGAAGTCAAGTGGGCTTTAGGACGCATCACAATGAACAAAGCTAGTAGAACTGATGGAATTCCAGTTGAGCTATTTCAAATCCTAAAAGATGATGCTGTGAAAGTGCTGCATTCAATATGCCAGCAAATCTGAAAGGCTCAGCAGTGGCCACAGGACTGGAAAAGGTGAGTTTTCTTTCCAATCCCAAAGAAAGGCAATGCCAAAGAATGTTCATACTACCACACAATTGCACTCATCTCACACACCAGCAAAGTAATGCTCAAAATTCCCAAGCCAGGCTTCATCAGTATGTGAACCATGAACTTCCAGATGTTCAAGCTGGTTTTAGAAAAGGCAGAGGAACCAGAGATCAAATTTCCAACATCTGCTGGATCATCAAAGAAGCAAGAGAGTTTCAGAAAAACATCTATTTCTGCTTTACTGACTATGCCAAAGCCTCTGACTGTGTGGATCACAATAAACTGTGGAAAGTGATGGGAATAGCAGGCCACTTGACCTGTCTCTTGAGAAATCTGTATTCAGGGCAGGAAGCAACAGTTAGAACTGGACATGGAACAACAGACTGGTTCCAAAGAGGAAAAGGAGAATGTCAAGGCTGTATATTGTCACCTTGCTTATTTAACTTCTATGCAGAGTAACATCATGAGAAACACTGGGCTGGAGGAAGCACAAGCTGGAATCCAGACTGTCAGGAGAAATATCAATAACCTCAGACATGCAGATGACACCACCCTTATGGCAGAAAGTGAAGAAGAACTAAAGAGTCTCTTGATGAAAGTGAAAAAAGAGAGTGAAAAAGTTAGTTTAAAGCTCAACATTCAGAAAACTAAGAGCATGTCATCCAGTTCCATCACTTCATGGCAAATAGAGAAACAGTGGAAACAGTGGCAGACTTTATTTTGGGGGGGGCTCCAAACTTACTGCTGATGGTGACTATAGCCATGAAATTAAAAGACACTTACTCCTTTGAAGAAAAGTTATGACCAACCTAGGTAGCATATTAAAAGCAGAGACATTACTTTGCGAACATAGGTCCATCTAGTCAAAGCTATGGTTTTTCCAATGGTCATGTATGGACGTGAGAGTTGGACTATAAAGGAATAATGTTACTGGGTCTATATTTCTCAAATCTTTATCTCTTAGATATGTGTACTGCAGTATCAATGGGTGAAATTATATGTATCTGGGAATTGTGCTAAATACTGTTGGCACTGCAACAAAAGATGAGAGTTTAACAAAATGAGATGGACAACATGCTAAAGATCATGGAAGCTTATTTCATGAAGTTCATGTGCTATTCTACTTTTGGATATGTTTGAAAATTTCCATAATAAAAAGTTAAAACACATACTTCCCATGATAGGATATGAACAGATGAGAACTAAGGACACTATCTTCTATGAGATGAGTTCCAAGTGTTTTAGGAATGGGAACTCACTATTCCTCATACTTCTTTAATAGGTAGGCATGGGTTAGAGAATTATTAGTCATTGTGTAAAGAGAAACCTATATGTGGGTCAAGAAGCAATGGTCAGAATGGAACATGGAGCAAATGGTTGTTCAAAATTGGGAAATGAGTATGTCAAGGCTGTATATTGTCACCCTGCTTATATACAGAATACATCACGAGAAATTCCAGGCTGGATGAATCACAAGCTGAAAACAGTCTGATACTGTTGGCTCCTAGGTCTAGTGTGAGCCTGAGTCTCCCAGACAATGGATTTCCTTCAAAATTCCCACTCTGAGAGGTTCCTGAGTTCCTGGTTCTTTAAGTCTTTGATCTACTAGAACAGGAAGGTCTATAAGCCTCACCTGGCTTCTATCAGGAGGGGAGGCTCCAGTTTCCAAGAATAGATATTTTTGAAGGGAACCATGCAAACTAAACTTGTATAAAGAAATAATTGTCTTAGCTAGTCCAATGCATCTCCCTTTCTCTAGGAGAATCACACACTATTACAGAGCAGAAGAGGTTTTGATTTCTGCCTATTCTAATACCAACTCTAGTCAGATCCCAATCAGAGTCCTTTGCCAGGTGTGGCTTGATCCAATAGGACTTACTCTAAAAGCCCTCCATGGAGCTGCTGCTTGTGGTTCATGTGAGTGGAGAGGGGGTGGGGTTCCCACCAGGCAGGCTCAGCTGTGTAGCTGTGGAGCCAGATCACAGTGCCAGGTGCTTTGCCTCTGCTAACAGCCCCCTGGCCACCATCTTGAAACACAGTGCCCTGAGCAACAGCTCTGCCCACGGCCGGTGGAGCTGAGGCATCAGAGCAGCTATTTTACACCAGGGGCTCTGGTCTGAAGGGCAGGGTACCGGACCCCACACAAGCTGCACTGTGAACAAATGAAACCCAACTCAGCACAAAGGAAAGGAAAAAAGGTTAGACTTTATGGCCCAGATTCTACTTTTTTGTCGCTTAGTTGTGTCCAACTCTTTTGAAACCCCTCCCCACCGTGGGCTGTAGCCCACCATGGTTCTCTGTCCATGGGATTCCCCAGGCAAGAATACTGGAGTGGGTTGTCATTTCCTCCTCCAGGGGATCTTCCCATCCCAGGGATCCAACCCAGGTCTCCTGGTATTGGCAGGTAGATTCTTTACTGCTGAGCCACCTTGGAAGCTCCATAGTCTTTTACTCCAGGAAATTGTTGATGGGCTTTGCTAGTGACTGCTTCATTACTGCCTGGCCTCCTGGAATCTTAAGGGCACAACCCTACCTTTAATGACTGCTTTCTTTGTTACCTGTGGAGATAATCCTGATGAAGAAAAAGAGACCAGATTCTTCCCTAAGCCCAAAGGGAAGACATTCATATAATCATTTTTGTTTGTTTGTTTCTACCCGTAGGTTAACTCTCTATTGGCAGGGGTTTGATGTTGCTCCTGAAAGGAGTGGAAGCCCCTGGTGCCCTTCATTTGAGGACAACAACTAGGTATTGCTTAAATATGAAAAGAAAGAACCTAGGCATCCAGGTGGACAGAGAACTAGGTCTGGGTTCCCAGATGACAGGCTAAGATGGCCTCGTCACTATGGAAACAGTGGGGCTATGCTTGTGAGACAGGAAGGAGGGGGGCACAGATACTTAGAAAAACAGGACCCCACAAAAACTGGCTCAAACCAGCTACAAACAAGATGGTGTTGAGCATGGTCTGGTCACTGATTTCTAACTCATTACACCTTCATTATTACACTAAAAATTACTCCCCTCATGCCATGACAACTGCCATTATATTTCCAAGGCTGACCATAAAAGGCCAAGAAGTATGTGGTGGTTCAGTTCCTGAAAATCCATCTCTTCCCTAGAATAGCAAGAATATTCCTTCTACTCACTATCCTATGAATTACCTGGCCCATAAAAATTCACAACCCCATACTTTGGGGGCACTCTTGCCTTCTGAGAAGATCCACATTCTGTCTGTGGAGTGAATATCTCCCTGAATTTAAGTCCATTTTCACTCTACTTTTACAGTTTGCTCCTGGGTTCATTCCTGCAGAAGCCAAGGACCCTCACTGGGCAGCTGGTCCCAGGGGCTCCCAGGACATGATATTTCCTTCTCCTGTACCACTTGTAACATGGAGGATGAAGGATAGGGATTATAGACCTAACCTGATTATAAAAGTAGCTGATCTATATTTAAGAAGAGTTCTTATTTATTGTCTTATTTTCTCTTAAACTTTAGCAAAATCTGATTTCTGCTTTCCCATCAGATTTTTTAAAATTTGTTTTGTTTTTAAAATCAATTCTGCTATGAGATTTTAAAGTAAGTAACTGAGTCCTTACCTGCTCCCCAGCTGGACGGCACATACTTCATCTCCCTCTATGGCATTCTCTCATCCTGGCTCCAGACTCCGTAAGCCTGCTGCCTCCCGCTTTCTGAATTTTCCAGACCCCAAGTGGGAAGTCAGCATTTTCTACTTCACTTGTAACACAGGATGATGGCATGGGAGTCCCCTCTACAAAGCTGCTAACTCTGCTGGATTCTAACAGGAGGTAAGGTACAAGCCATGCATGAAGCGTTTTCTATCATATCCAGTATCACCCCTTATTTTGGGGATGGCAATCATTGGGGACAGGGCTCTCCAGCTCGCTGCCTATCATTCCCAGGCCTTTGCTCTCCTCTGATTTGAGTTTTAATCTCTTTTCTGTGGAGAAAATCTTGGTTGGCTATTTTCTTGCCAACTGTGCTCTTTATACCAGCACCAGTGGCCTTTAAGCTATAACCTCAAGAATTCCATTTTCATTCCTTTTACACAAACATTCACACCATAGCAAGGAACACTCAATTTAATATTCTGGCAAAATATCTTGTCATAATAGTTTCCACTTATTGAACATCTTTTCTATGCTAGCAACTACAGTTAGAGTTTCACATAAAACAATAACTCCATAAAACTGATATTAGTTTTTAGTACCCACTTTGCAGATGAGAAATTTCATTCAGAGAATATAATTATCAACTGGAGCTGGAAGAGTTTTCCTTGTTAGGAGGGTGGTCTTCCTTATTTATCTGATACATCTGCTGGGAACCTAAGAGTTTCCAGTTTTTGGAGGGACCAAGTAGAAACAAAACACATGTTTTAATTCTACTTATAAGGGTCTTATTTTCCAAATAATTAGCTTCTGAGGAAGAGTTTCCTTGTGTCTGGAAAACATGAACTAAAACCAGTAATATTTTAATCAAAAACCATAAAAATTTATCAGAAACCTGAATTTATCAGAAGTCTTCCTATGAATCTTGTTGAACAGGAAGCACTTTGCAAAACTATCTGAGTATGATAGCAATTGGTAAATGAGAGAAACTTTTTCCATAACTGTGCATGCTGTACAGGTTAATATACTATATTTTTCTTGTTCATCTGTCTTATATTCTTTGAATTTCCAAGGCCCCAGCCAGAGAGACTAGAAGGGTAAACGAAAAAGGAATTTTCATCTCCCCTACGCAGTAAAATATACATAATGTAAAATGAACCACTTTAACCATTTCTTAAATGTACCGCTCTGTGGCATTA
This sequence comes from Aepyceros melampus, assembly GCA_006408695.1. Classification (NCBI taxonomy): domain Eukaryota; kingdom Metazoa; phylum Chordata; class Mammalia; order Artiodactyla; family Bovidae; genus Aepyceros; species Aepyceros melampus. The sequence continues at coordinate 133,738 of SJXQ01011719.1, forward strand.
ATTATATTCACATTGTTGTGAATCCATCTCCAGAATTTTTTCATCTTCCCTCTAGATTTTATGAGGTTTGTCATATCTTTCCTTCCAAAGAGCAAATGTCTTTTAATTTCATGGCTGCAGTCACTGTCCACTGTGATTTCGGAGCCCAAGAAAATAAAATCTGTCACTGCTTCCACTGACCCCCCTTCTATTTGTCATGAAGTGATGGGGCCAGATACCATGATCTTAGCTTTGTGAATGTTGAGTTTCAAGCCAGCTTCTTCACTCTCATCTTTTACCCTCATCAAGAGGCTCTTTACTTCCTCTTTGCTTTCTGCCACTAGAGTGGTATCATCTGGTTATCTGAGGTTATTGACATTTCTCCCAGCAATCTTGTTCTAGTTTGTGTTTTATCCAGTTGGGAATTTTGCATAATGCAGTCTACATAGAAGTTAAGCAGAGTGACACTATACGGTCTTGTCTTACTCCTTTCCCAATTTGGAACTAGTCCATTCTTCCATGTCTGGTTCTAATCGTTGCTTCTTGACCTGCATACACGTTTCTTAGGAGACAGGTAACGTGGGCTGGTACTTCCATTGCTGTAAGAATGTTCCACAGTTTGTTGTAATCCACACAGTCAAAGGCTCTACTGTTGTCAATGAAGCAGAAATAGATGTTTTTCTGGAACTGCCTCAAAGACTACACCCTTGCAGTTATTTCTTTTTCTGTTTTTTTTTTTCTTGTTTCTCCTCAGTAAAATTTCTCATAGGAGTTGTGTTTAAAGCCACTGTCTCCATACCGTCCCACACTATTCTCTGTTCTTATAGAGTTTCTCTCTCCTTTTCTTTAAAATACTGCTCTTATTAATCCACCAAAATTCTCTCTTTCAAATCCAGTTGTTACTTTTCTGTCTTCAGTGTATCAGCCTCTCAGAAGCCTGGGCTCCAGCTTCTTCTAGAAACACTCTCTTCGCTTCTGTGGCTGCTCATTCTCTCCCACCTCAGTTTCCTTGGGTGAATATCTGCCTGTGAATGTTGGAGGACCTTGGGGCTCAGGCTTCTTTCTCTCCCGCTCGCTCTTTTTTTTTTTGATTTGTTTCCATACATATTATTTCTTTAATAAAATTTTTTTAAACAACTAGGAAAATGTCAGTATTTTATATAATTTGTTTGGGATATATATATATCATTTTAAAAAATAAAAAGACATTTCATGTCAAAAGAAGAGAGGAAATTTACTGATCATTTAGGAAGACTTGTAAAGCCATTAGTAAACCAAAGAATCTTCTGATAATATTCACTTTTTCATTCTTTGGGTTATTTTAAACTCACAGAAGACAATTGAGACCAAGAGGCATATAAGTTTCCAAAATTACATATTCAAATTCATCATTATGATTCCTAATAGAGGCCCTCAGACCTTACTTTAAAGCCTATTAAATATCTTTTTACAAGCCAGTTTAAAAGTAGTAAGAAGTAAAATATTAGAAAAGAGAATAAATAAAAATATAGAAAACATAGACAAGAAATTTTTAAAAGTTAAGTTTTTGTTCACAAGTATACATAAGTAAATCCATAAATCCCACCTATATTTCATTAGCTCCTAAAAGTATTATACCAAATAACACAACATTACATGCCAGTAAAGATATCAAGTAATTTATAACATTTGTCATCATGTTCTGCAGACTCTAAAGAGTGGAAGGATATCCGCAACACATTTTAAAAAAATATCCATCAAAAAAGTCAATAATTTTTTGTTTTAATATGTCCACAATATAATAACGCTTCACTCAAAGGTTTGATTCTAAGGATGGGAATTGCATACACATATGAGTTGTAAGGAGAAGGCAATGGCACCCCATTCCAGTACTCTTGCCTGGAAAATCCCTCGGACGGAGGAGCCTGGAAGGCTGCAGTCCATGGGGTCGCTGAGGGTCAGACACGACTGACTTCACTTTCACTTTTCACTTTCATGCATTGGAGAAGGAAATGGCAACCTACTCCAGTGTTCTTGCCTAGAGAATCCCAGGGATGGAGAAGCCTGGTGGGCTGCCATCTATGGGGTCATACAGAGTTGGCCACGACTGAAGTGACTTAGCAGCAGCAGCAGCAGATGAGTTGTAAGCTCTGTGACGGTAGAAAGCTCATTTCATCTAGATGCAATTTACTGTTTTTATATCTGCTGCTTACCTGAGAGTACAGTTGAAAGTAGACTATCTAACAGGAATGAAGGAAAGTCACTTCTCAGTAAACAGAAAGCAATTCCAAAGTTCCTTGTGTTAAAAAGCACTTCAGTTTGCTTCCCTGGCGGTGCTAGTGGTAAAGAACCCGCCTGCCAATGCAGGAGCCATAAGAGATGCTGGTTTGATCTCTGGGTCAGGAAGATCCCCTGGAGAAGGAAATGGCAACCTACTCCAGCATTCTTGCCTGGAGAATCCCTGGACAGAGGAGACTACAGTACATAGGGTTGCAAAGGGAAGCCTGGTGTGGTGCAGTCCGTGGGGTCGCAAAGAGTTGAACACAACTGAAGTAACTTAGTACAGTTTTTTAACCTCTTAATGTCATATAATATGTGAGTATACAAAACAGAGATTAATATTATAATAATTATTATATAAAAATATACCATGCAAATTAATTTTATAAATGTATTCTTACCTCAAATTCTACCTCTCTACTTCTCTTTAAGTCACATTTAATGAGCAGGAAGAAAAATTTAATGAAGGAAATATGGACCTACTCCTGGTGATTTGCAAGGGTTGGAAAGAAGATTGTGATAATAAACTTGGTAGTGTTTTGTAAATTATTTTTAAAAACTTAGAAAGGCTAAGTCTGCACTAATTTTTCTTGATTGAGCTGAAGAAAGTAATCAGGTGATTTATAAACCTGTGAAATTCTTTAAGAGACCAATGTGACATTTTATTAAATCATATGTCAATCTATAATTTTTAAATATCTCTATTTCCTCTATCATAATGCTACACCTTTTGAAAATATAATCTTCATCAATATCTTGCCAGTGTTTTATAGGCTTTTCTTTCTTTTTGGAGGGGGCAGGTACAGAGATTTTCCCTATTTCCTGTCCTCATATTTCATAGTCTCCCCACTCTCAACATCCCCCACCAAATGACATATTTGCTATAGTTGATGAATCTGTATTAATGTATCCTGTCACCCAAAGTTCATGACTTACATTACATTAAGGTTCACTCTTGGTGTTGTGCATTCTATAGGTTTAAACACATGTATAATGATACTTTCATTAGTATGGTATCATACAGAGTATTTTCATTGTCTTAAAAATTCCTCTGTGCTCCACCAGTTCATCCCTCACTCTCACCTCCACCCTCTGGCTACCACTGATCATTATACTGTCTCCATAGGTTTGCTTTTTTGTCTTCTCGTTAGAATCATAGAGTACGTAACCTTTTCAGACTGACTTCTTCCACTAAGAATAAGCTTTAAGTTTCTTCCATGTTGTTTCATGTCTTGTTATTTCATTTCATTTTAGTGCTGAGTAATACTCCATGGTTTTGGTGGGTCAGTTTATCCATTCTCCTACTGAATCTTGGTTACTTCCAGTTTTGTCAGCTATGAATAAAATCGCTATAGGTATTTTATAAATTCAAAACATTTTTTTTTCTCTTCCTTTGAAATTAAACACAAAATCAGCCAGGCTACTTCCAACATGCATCTAAAGCAGACTGAAGAGACATCGCCTTTGGTCTGCTTCATGTTCTCTCCATCTCTGTGTTAACTGCATTACTGGTAATAATAGCATATTAATTTTATCCATCTTTCATTTACTTATTTTAAATAATAAGTAAGTAAGTAAAGTCACTCAGTCGTGTCCAACTCTTTGTGACCCCATGGACTGCAGCCCACCAGGCTCCTCTGTCCATGGGATTCTCCAAGCAAGAATACTGGAGTGGATTGCCATTTACTTCTCCAGGGGATCTTCCCGACCCAGGGATTGAACCCGGGTCTCCTGCATTGGAGGCAGACGCTTTAACCTCTGAGCCACCAGGGAAGTCAGGAAAATAAAATAAACACCCCAATGGATGTATAAGCAAGTGCCATTACAATACAGAAATGCTTGTTCTATGGAAACTGAACCAACTGACTGATGGCAGAGATAGATGGCAATGCTTGATAGTCAGTTGCTGGATGAAAGTCTAAATTTGAAATAAGAAATGTAGTTCAAGGGTAACAAAGTAGTTGGAGTCCAGGAAGACACACGAATATGTGCTAGAAACAGTCTGCCTGGCTGTTTTGATTAATGAGTAAAGACTTAAGTTGCCTGGCTGTTGAAAAAAGTTATGCACACATACATCCCAGTTGGTGAAAGGGATGGAAATTTTTGATCCAGAATCTGACCTCAATTTCGGAGAGGCAATGGCACCCCACTCCAATACTCTTGCCTGGAAAGTCCCATGGACGGAGGAGCCTGGTGGACTGCAGTCCATGGGGTTGGAAGAGTCGACATGACTGAGCAACTTCCCTTTCACTTTTCACTTTCATGCATTGGAGAAGGAAATGGCAACCCACTCCAGTGTTCTTGCCTGGAGAATCCCAGGGGGCGGCAGAGCCTGGTGGGCTGCCGTCTATGGGGTCGCACAGAGTTGGACACGACTGAAGCGACTTAGCTGGACTTAGCTAGACTTCAATTTGGAGAGAAGAGCATCTCTCATCGGATATAAGTAAGCTATACTACATAGTTTAAATCTGAAATTTGCAAGGATACACAACAGGGAGTTAAATGATCCTGATCCTTACAGATCAGGTCATTTGAAGAGGTGGCACCTCAGGCTTTCTGACCAAAACTACCATTTTTGGACCAAAGGCTAGTTGCTCTTTCCCAGTAGCTTCTTTTCCAAAGGTAACTCCTTATTGTGAGTCCTCTGTCTGGTAGGTTGTTGTCAATAGTAAAATATTGTCACTATACAGAATCCAGAGAAACCCATTGGGCAGTAGCAAACAACAACAACAAAAACAACAAAAAACTATCACTTTCTCTTGCTTCCTGCAAGTGGTAGGCGGTGGTCAGTAATAAAATACCATCACCAGGCAGAACTCAGTGAAACCGACTGCCAAGAAAGAAAGAATAATATCTTTAGTTACCAATGTTCAGTTCAGTTCAGTTCAGTGACTCAGTCGTGTCTGACTCTTTGCAACATCCAAAGGTAACTCCTTATTGTGAGTCCTCTGTCTGGTAGGTTGTTGTCAATAGTAAAATATTGTCACTATACAGAATCCAGAGAAACCCATTGGGCAGTAGCAAACAACAACAACAAAAACAACAAAAAACTATCACTTTCTCTTGCTTCCTGCAAGTGGTAGGCGGTGGTCAGTAATAAAATACCATCACCAGGCAGAACTCAGTGAAACCGACTGCCAAGAAAGAAAGAATAATATCTTTAGTTACCAATGTTCAGTTCAGTTCAGTTCAGTGACTCAGTCGTGTCTGACTCTTTGCAACCCCATAAATCGCAGCATGCCAGGCCTCCCTGTCCATCACCAACTCCCGGAGTTCACTCAGACTCACATCCATCAAGTCAGTGATGCCATCCAGCCATCTCATCCTCGGTCATCCCCTTCTCTTCCTGCCCCCAATCCCTCCCAGCATCAGAGTCTTTTCCAATGAGTCAACACTTCGCATGAGGTGGCCAAAGGACTGGAGCTTCAGCTTTAGCATCATTCCTTCCAAAGAAATCCCAGGGCTGATCTCCTTCAGAATGGACTGGTTGGATCTCCTTGCAGTCCAAGGGACTCTCAAGAGTCTTCTTCAACACCACAGTTCAAAAGCATCAATTATTCAGCGCTCAGCCTTCTTCACAGTCCAACTCTCTCATCCATACATGACCACAGGAAAAACCATAGCCTTGACTAGACGGACTTTAGTCCGCAAAGTAATATCTCTGCTTTTGAATATGCTATCTAGGTTGGTCATAACTTTTGTTCCAAGGATGGTTCCTCTGCCTTTTCTAAAACCAGCTTGAACATCTGGAAGTTCATGGTTCACGTATTGCTGAAGCCTGGCTTGGAGAATTTTGAGCATTATTTTACTAGCATGTGAGATGAGTGCAATTGTGCAGTAGTTTGAACATTCTTTGACATTGCCTTTCTTTGAGATTGGAATGAAAACTGACCTTTTCCAGTCCTGTGGCCACTGCTGAGTTTTCCAAGTTTGCTGGCATATTGAGTGCAGCGCTTTCACAGCATCATCTTTCAGGATTTGAAATAGCTCAACGGGAATTCCATCACCTCCACTAGCTTTTTTCATAGTGATGCTTCCTAAGGCCCACTTGACTTCACATTCCAGGATGTGTGCTCTAGATCAGTGATCACACCATCGTGATTATCCAGGTCATGAAGATCTTTTTTGTACAGTTCCTCTGAGTATTCTTGCCATCTCTTCTTAATATCTTCTGCTTCTGTTAGGTCCATGCCATTTCTGTCCTTTATCGAGCTCATCTTTGCATGAAATTTTCCCTTGGTATCTCTAATTTTCTTGAAGAGATCTCTAGTCTTTCCCATTCTGTTCTTTTCCTCTAGTTCAGATACAGTCAAATGTTAGAAATCCAGAAAAAACCTAACAGTTGAGTCAGTAAAAAATATTAGCCATTGGCGCAGTAAACATGAGTCTATATACAAGTCAAGGAGCTGGCTGAACGTGAATTCACAGGAGAGGTAAAAACACATTTTTGCCATGAAAGTAGAATGAAGGAATGGGAACGGAGGCAGAGTCTAATAGCCTCTGGCCCGGCATACTCACAACTTGTCTGTTGCCTTCATCCTCACAAGTCTCAGGATACAGCTTTTGTCAGTCCTTCCATTCTGGCCGCTGTTCAGAGCTTTCAGCACCATTTTCTCTGTTCCTCTGGCACAACTATGCCCTCATACCTCCTTCAGTGCTCTTCCTTACTTTACATAGATCTCAGTTTCTCACTTATTTTCTTTCTGGATAGAGAACTTCTTATTAACGTTTTTTACAAGCCAGGTCTATTGGCAACAAAATCCCTCAATCTTTATGTATCTGAAGAAGTATTCGTTTTTCCTTCACTTTTGAACAATAATTTCACAAGACAGAATTCTAAGTTGGTGTTTTTTCTCTCAATACTTAAACTTTTTCATTCTACTTTCTTCTTGTTTTATGGTTTCTGAGGAGAATTGGATTTAATTCTTATCTTTATTCCTCTATAGCCAAAGTGTTTTTCTTTAATTTGAAAATAATATGCCTGATTGTAAAGGGGCTTTTTCTTCATTTAGTTTACAATTTTTTTTTTTTAATCTCTACCATTTCTTTTTGGTTCTTTCATAGAATCTTTCTGCTTGTATCACCCATCTGTTTTTGCATGCTATATACTTTATTCATTAGAGCTCTTGGCATATTAATTATGTTGTTGATATTGTTTAGTTGCTAAATCATGTCCAACTCTTTTGCAAACCGCATGGACTGTATAGCCCACCAGGCTCCTCTGTCCACAGGATTTTCTAGGCAAGAATACTGGAATAGGTTGCCATTCCCTTCTCCAGGGGATCATCCTGACCCAGGGATTGAACGCAGGTCACCTGCATTGGCAGACAGATTTTTTTTTACCACTAAGCCACCAGGGAAGCCATGCTGCTGCTGCTAAGTTGCTCCAGTCGTGTCCGACTCTGTGCGACCCCATAGACGGCAGCCCACCAGGCTCCCCCGTCCCTGGGATTCTCCAGGCAAGAACACTGGAGTGGGTTGCCATTTCCTTCTCCAATGCATGAAAGTGAGAAGTAAAAGTGAAGTCGCTCAGTCGTGTCCGACTCTTAGCGACCCCATGGACTGCAGCCCAGTTGCTTTTAAATTCCTGGCCTGATAATTGCAACATTACTGCTCTGTCTAGTTCTGATGCATGCTTTATCTCTTCAAAAATATATTTTTTCTTTTTTTGGCCTTTTGGTATGCCTTTGTAACTTTTTCTTGAAATGCAGATGTGATGTCCTGGATTAAAGGCACTGCTATAAGAGGGCTTTAGCAATGAGGAGGTGAGGTATGAGGGCGGGCAGATCCCATGCTTAGGTCTCAGCCCCTCAGTGAGCCTCTTCCTCTGGACTGCGAACCTCTCAAGTGTTTCTCATTTTTCTCTTTCCCACCCCGTCCCTTATGTGGGACAGAATGGCTCCAGCCAGCTGGAGCTGGTATTTCCCTTCCCCCAGGTCAGTGTGCTCAGTTAATACCCTGGAGCGTTAGACACTAATACTAGTTTTCCTTTAGGGCAGGCCTTCTTAAGAGGACTGAGTGCTCTGGTCTATTTCAAATTGGCTCCTTCCCATTCCCACACTCCCAGCAGGAAGGCTGAGGGGATTTTCCCTGGCATTTCCTATAGGATCCTGGTGAAGTTCCTGGAGGTAAAGCTCACAGGATTGTAAATTTCTCCCTTTGACTGGGTCCCCTGGAGTTTTACTCTCAGACTGTTCACACTGAGCCTCCAGCAGTTTTTCGGTTATGGCTCTGGTTTCCTCCCCAAGCACAAGTTTCCCATGGTGGTTTCACCCTGAGAAGCCTCAACTTCCTCTGTTCACCTGTGAGCCTCCCCAGTCTCAGGGGTGGCAGTTTGCCTCCTCTGACAGATGCAAGAGCAGGTCTCTCTTTCCTTTTTTATTTTTTACACTATACTCACCTAAGTTATCTTTTCCATGGATTTATCTATTTTTTACTCTTTTGGGGTTTTTTTTGCTACCAGGTTTGCACAAGACTGACTCCCTGGTTTTCATGTTTTGGCTTAAGTTTCTCCTCTGAGCAGGCTCATTGACTACCGACTTTAAATCAGGACTTGTGAGTCATCTCCAGCCACTCTCACTCCTGTTTGTAGTCTTCATCAAAACTGATATTATCTTGTTCATTCATTTACTTGTTTACTGTCTATAGACTCCCACTGCTGCTATTGCTAAGTCACTTCAGTCGTGTCTAACTCTGTGCGACCCCATAGATGGCAGCCCACCAGGCTCCCCCGTCCCTGGGATTAATTCATTGTAAACACCATGAGAAGATAAATATTACATTTCTTGTAGACAGTTGATTTCCAGTGCTTTGAAGGGTAGATGTATAGTAGATGTTCAAAAACACTTGTTTAAAAATAGTTAATAATTATTTAATCATGTTGCTATTGCTGAACTTAGAAATTAGATGTTTCTAAGTTCTATTGTCATTTAATAATAACAGTGCTCTGAGAAATATTTGTATATAAATAGTTTTCTATAAATGACTTTTTGCCTTCATCATTTTATAAGTAAAGCTCCTACTGAGTCAAAGAAGATGAACATTTTTAAGGCTCTTAATAAATATTGTCAAATTATGTTCTGGAAAAGCTATTATAATTTATATTTTACCAATAGTATATTATAGTGCCTATTCACATTGCCTTAATTAGCATGGGGTATTCTGGTTTTCAGAGTTTTGCTAATTTAATAGATGAAAATGAATATATTTGTATGCTTATATTATTACCTTATTATTTTGCTGTAATTTTCTTTTCACTTATTCTTTTTCAGATTGTGAGCCTAATGATAGCAGGGATTTCATCTTTTTAGGTATATTATTTTCTTTTTTTTCTAATTAATTTTTATTTTTTAGTTTGTTTTGCTTTACAATACTGTATTTGTTTTGCTATACATCGATATGATTCAGCCATATGTTTCCCCATCTATTTCCCATGAAGTGATGGGACCGGATGCCATGATCTTCGTTTTCTGAATGTTGAGCTTTAAGTCACCTTTTTCACTCTCCTGTTTCCCTTTCCTCAAGAGGCTTTTTAGTTCCTCTTCACTTGCTGCCATAAGGGTTGTGTCATCTGCATATCTGAGGTTATTGATATTTCTCCTGGCAATCTTGACTCCAGCTTGTATTTCTTCCAGTCTAGCGTTTCTCATGATGTACTCTGCATAGGCTATGGTTTTTCCTGTGGTCATGTATGGATGTGAGAGCTGGACTGTGAAGAAGGCTGAGTGCCGAAGAATTGATGCTTTGGAACTGTGGTTTTGGAGAAGACTCTTGAGACTCTTGAGAGTTCCTTGAACTTCAAGGAGATCCAACCAGTCCATTCTGAAAGAGATCAGCCCTGGGATTTCTTTGGAAGGAATGATGCTAAAGGTGAAGCTCCAGTACTTTGGCCACCTCATGTGAAGAGGTGACTCATTGGAAAAGACCCTGATGCTGGGAGGGACTGGGGTCAGGAGGAGAAGGGGACGACCGAGGATGAGATGGCTGGATGGCATCACGGACTTGATGGACGTGAGTCTGAGTGAACTCCGGGAATTGATGATGGACAGGAAGGCCTGCCGTGCTTCGATTCATGGGGTCGCAAAGAGTAGGACACGACTGAGTGACTGAACTGAACTGAACTACTGAATTTGTTGAATTGTTTCCAACAAGTTTTTAGTTTAACCTTTAGAATTTTCTGAACATAAGAACATATTATCTGCAAATAATGACAATTTTACTTCTTTTTTTTTTTCCAACTTAAATGCCCTTTATCTCTTTATCCTATCTGATTGTTCTAGCTACGACTTCTAGTGCTAGGTTGAATGAGACTAGTGAGAGTCAGCATGCTTATCTAGTTCTTGATCTTAGAGGAAATGCATTTACATTTTCACTGTTGAGTGATACTAACTATAAGTTTGTTGTATTACAGTGAGTTATGTACCTTATATACACATGTGTTGAGGGTTTTTATTATGAAAGACTTACATTTTGTTGGATGTTTTTCTGCATCAGGTAAGATGGTTGTATCATTTTGGTCTTTCACACTATTAAATGTGGTATTTCATATAATTGATTCTTGTATGTTAAACCTTTCTTGTGCCAGAAATAAATCCCACTTGAAAATGGTGAACAATAGATTGCTTAATTTGATTTGCTTACATTTTGTTGAGAATTTTTTTTTGCTATATTCTTCAGGGATATTAGTCTATAGTTTTCTTGTCTTTTCATGTGTACATGCTAAGTCCCTTCAGTCTTGTCTGACTCTGTGTGAACCGATGGACTGTAGCCTGCAGGCTGCTCAGTCCATGCGATTCTGCAGATAAGAATACTGGAGTGAGTTGTCATGCCCTTCACCAGGGGATCTTCCTGACCCAGGGATCAAATCCAGTCTCAGTTCTCTTGCATTGGCAGGCATGTTCTTTACCACTATCGCCACCTAGGAAGTCCTTTTTTTGTCTTCTGGTGTCCTTATCTGACTTTGATATCAGGAAAAATGCCAATGTCATAAGTGAGTTTGAGAATGATCACTTCTCTTCAATATTTTGGAAGAGTTTGAAAAGAACTGACATTAATTCTTCTTTAAATAATTGGAAGAATCACCACTGAAGCCATCTCATCCTAGGCTTTTCAGTATTGGGAAATTTTGTTTACTGATTCAATCTCCTCATTATTCATCTGCTCATATTTTCTATATCTTCAAGATTTAGGGTTGGTAGGTTTTACATTTCTAGGAATTTATCTTTTATTCTAGGTCACCAATTTTTTCTGTATAATTATCAATAGTAATTTCTTTTAATCTTTTAAATTTCTGTGGTATAGGTTGTAATGTCTCTTCTTTCACTCCTGATTTTATTTATTTGCGTCATTTTTTTAAAGTTACTTCAGCTGCTGAAAATATTTATTTATTATTTTTTTGCCTGAAGGTGGCTCTAGCTCTCAAAGTTGTAGTTTTCCTTCGTAGACCCTGGACAGTTCTTGCTAACCTTCTTGTCTATCAAACCTTACTCTTGCTGCTGTCCTCAGGAATGTGAACAAGAAGACAGAATATGTGGGTTTGGCACTCAGGCACTGGAAGTACCCACAGAACAATTGAGGGGATCCTTGAGTGAGGCTTGTCCAATAGTTCAGAGGCTGGCTTCATGCTAGAGTCCTGAATGCAGTCAGGAAGAACAGTGTCCCTTAATGTTCTGATAGTCTTATCTGCCTTTTCCCCAAACTCCTCTCTCCCTGCAATAAGCGATTCCACCTCAATACTCTAGCTACTAAGAGAGAGAAACAGGTTTCTCCAGAAGTGTGCTGAACATTTGGAGAAACTGGGCATTCACTTGGAGAAGGCAATGGCACCCCACTCCAGTATTCTTGCCTGGAAAATCCCATGGACGGAGGAGCCTGGTAGGCTGCAGTCCATGGGGTCGCTAAGAGTCGGACATGACTGAGCAACTTCCCTTTCAATTTTCACTTTCATGCACTGGAGAAGGAAATGGCAACCCACTCCAGTGTTCTTGCCTGGAGAATCCCAGGGACGGGGGAGCCTGGTGAGCTGCCTTCTCTGGGGTCGCATAGAGGCGGACACGATTGAAGCGACCTAGCAGCAGTAGCAGCAGCAGCAGCAGAGCATTCACTTACTTTCCTCTTGGTCACTGTGGACTAGCTCAGCTCCATGCTGAAGAAGGAGGTGGCACTGGCAAATTTCTTCTCCTCTCCAAGGTGTCCAAGCTCATTTCTTATCTCCAAGTCAGAGTGCTGGATCTTTCCTTAGGAAACCTGAATTTCTACGAACATTCTCTCTCATCTGTGGCTGTCTGCCCAAATTAGCATAATCTAGATGCTCCCCAGTCATAGTCAAGAGGGACTGAAACAATTCCTAGACACCTTCTATTTCCACATACCATACCAGGGTCTGCCTATTTTTTGATGCATGAAAGTGAAAGTGAAAATAGGGCTTCCCTGATGGCTCAGGTGGTAAAGAATCTGCCCTCAATGTGAGACACCTGGGTCGATCTCTGGGTCGGGGAGATCCCCTGGAGAAAAGAATGGGAACCCTTGCCAGTATTCTTACCTGGAGAATTCTATGGACAGAGGAGCCTGGCGTTGTGCAGTCCATGGGGTCACAAAGAGTGAGACACGTTGAGCATCTGTTCATGTGATGCTTGGGTAGAGGAGATTGCTCCCAGTTCCTTTGGCATACGGTACCAGATCCCACAACTCCTGCAGATAACTTTTGTTTTTTGATGGATACTGGTTTTCACTTCATGACAGAGGGGCAAAAAGAAAGGACATCTTATACTGACATCACTCCCATTATCCAAGTTTCTTGATAAAAATGATGGATAGGCTGAAATTGTAGAGCAATTTTCAACTTTCATGTCTTGACACATTCAATTGTTAATGATGAGAGTTTTTGAAGGATTAAGATAGTAGAAAACTTACAGGCTCCTATATCCATTTTTGACTCTGTTTCTTTACTGCCTTGCTTCAAATAATCACTTACTTTGTGCATCTCAAATATCCACTCTCATGGTTAGGTATTAACCTAAGTTATATACTTTGGAATTTTCTTAAGGCTTTCCTGGGCATATGCACAGCCTTGCACAGAAGTATGGCCTTCTAGATGTCCAGAAATATATTTTTTAAAGACTTTATTGAAATTTTTGGCTGTGGGGCCTCTTACTTCGCCGACCAAGGATTAAATCTTCACTCTCTACATTGAAAGGTGAGGTCTTAACCACTGGATTACCAGGGAAGTCCCATATATTGGTGTTTTAAAAAGGCCCTATGGATGTCTAACCCCATATTTTCCTCTTAAGTCCTTGACCAGTGCTTACTACAGCTTATATCAGCTCCTCAGACAACTGTGAAGTTAAATAATCACCACTGATTGTTTCACAAAAAGTCCTGGTGATGAGGTTATTACTTCTTGAGCACTGAATCAGGTCAAATAACACAAATCCTTTGAACAGAAATTTTTTCACGAAGCTGCTAAATGAGGTTCAGAAGTAACAATCTTTAGTATATAGATTGGGGGGGAACACAAAGCCTTCTGCTTTATCCAGCAGTTGTTAGGCTCTAGTTTTCACTATGTTTATGATGCTGATTCTGAAGTTCACTGCACCACTTAAGAAAAGGGATAGAAGAATGGAGGAAGTTAAAACACCATCAGCGTTGCTGTTCTTATCAATATTCAGGAGGCTCTTCTTCAAAAATAGTGCTTCAAATTGTAGAAACCATTTGGTTAATCTCAGGGTTCTGAAAAAGTTGATTTTGTCAATTTTTATAAGCTTTCTCATTGATTTTGTGGTAATTTGAGTTTTTTAAGGTGCTTGTCCCACTATTCTTTAAGTGTTCCACTTTTTACAAACAGATTTATAAATTTCTTAACCTCAAATTTAAGAACATGAATAGATACATAGAAATGCACAAGAAATAATAATTTGACAATATCTTTTTCCTCCAATAATTATATGCATTACATCCAAGTCACTGAAGCCCGTTATTGAAAGTCAGTCCACTTTGCAGCAATTTACCTATTATTTAAATACTTTGTAATATATATCATAATTTTTCAGTTGATCTTCTACACTGAGCTCTAATATTATCTCCCTAGATCTCAAAGTTTTCATTTTAACTCATAGCTTAAAACTTTTCCATATATATATATATATGATTCAGATGTGATTCATAGATATGTGAGTCATATAAATACATCATTTGTAAGAACATATATCATTTTCAATTTTCTTAAAAGATAGTAAGGCAGTACATGGTTTTTTGCTAAATTTTCTGTATATTTTACTGATAGTTTTTATTATACATATGACAATTTATGATGGATAATAAGCCAAATTTATAAAGCTTTATACTTAGCTTGATATCTTTGATTCTGACTGAATGGATTAACTGAAATATATTAGTTAGATAAACATGAAGATATTTGAGACCTTTGGCAGCATTTTACATATATATCTATATTGAAATTTATCATGTCATCTCTACATTTTTAAGACTCTAAAATTATAGTAAAAATAGTCAGTTTGGGGGGTAGAACAAATAAAATTTATATACTTTAAATGTTGACTATAAGGGAAATAGAGTGGTATGGTAAGAACATTTATAAAGATTGCCTTAGAGGGAATTTCCTTGCAGTCCAATGGTTAGGACTCCATGTTTCCACTGCTAGGGGCCTGGGTTCAGTCTCTAGTTAGAGAACTGAGAGCCTGCAAGCTGCATGATATGATAAATAAGCAAATAAATCAGGAAATAAATAAATAAAAGCAGAGACTTGAGAATTAGAAAAAAAAGATTATTTTGTATATCTGATCCATTATTTTATAGTGCCTTTAGTCAGGAAGAGAGACTATAGGATATAATAGTTTTTTTAATGATCTAACCTACACCTTTTTAATTGAAA
Source organism: Aepyceros melampus (assembly GCA_006408695.1). Taxonomy (NCBI): domain Eukaryota; kingdom Metazoa; phylum Chordata; class Mammalia; order Artiodactyla; family Bovidae; genus Aepyceros; species Aepyceros melampus. The sequence goes on from SJXQ01011719.1 coordinate 148,865, forward strand.
TTTCCCTCATTAACCTTAGAAAACATGTATTTAGTTTCCCTCCTTTACAAATCTTCCATCTATGACTTGGCTTATTTTCACTACCTTCAACTTCTCCTTCTTAACCTGAACAACAATGTCACTTTAAATCCTTTTGCACATGTAATTTTTCCTAGATTGATAATCACTTCATGGCTCTTTAGTTTCAAATAATTAATTACTCATCCACCAATATAAATATTGAATAGCAGTATTATAAAAATTTTTAACATTAACAGCCATTAATTTATATCAGTAAAGTGATTATTATATTAACTTTTACTTTTATTCAATATTTCTTATTATTTATAAGTTTAAAAAGGTTAAAATATTGCTTGGGATATCACTAATGTGGTGGTATATTTTATTCTAATATAGTGTATATGCCCAATGTGTTACAAGATATTTGTTGCTGAGTTGAAGACATTGGATTATTTCTGAATTATTACTCTTCACAGTCAAGAGCATATATGAGGTCACTGATATATGTAATTAGAATGACATCACTATTATTGGAAACTTTATCAGACTGAAGTATAAGTTTAACTGAGTCTCAAGAAAGAGGCATTATGTGTCAGGTACAAAGGACTGCTTCTTGGATTCACTCAGTGGTAATGGGTGATAAAACAGATGGTAACTGAGATCTGTATGAATTCAAAGTTGCTGAATGAAAATATCTAAGAATATTCTCATCTGCCAACTTAAACAGAAATGGGCTTCCTGGGTGGCTCAAATGGTAAAGAATCTGCCTGCAATGTGGGAGACCTGGGTTCTACCCCTGGGATAGGAAGATCCCCTGGAGAAGGACATGGCAACCCACTCTAGTATTCTTGGCTGGAAAATTCCATGGACAGAAGAGCCTGGTGGGTTACAGTCGATGGAATCACAAAGGGTCAGACATGACTGAGTGAGTAACACTTTCACTTTCAATGGGAAGAATGGCAGGTGTGAAGTAGTTCTCTAAACTGAATACTGTAGTCACATTCTGGCAAAAAGCCTTAAATAACAAAGTTCAAGAATACACACTGTAAATGCACTGTTTAGGTGACATAGATTTCATATGTCCATTTCATGTACACACTTCAAAAGAACAGGTACACGAGATGCTCTAACAAATAGCAAATGTAATTTTAGCTTTCCGAGTGGCTCAGTGGTAAAGAACCTGCCTGCCAATGTAGGAGACACAGATTCCAATCCCAGCTGAGGAAGAGCCCCTGGGGAAGAAACTGGCAACCCACTCGACTATTCTTGCCTGGAAATTCCCATGGACAGAGGAGCCTGGTGGGCTGCAGTCCAGGGGGTCGGGATTGGGAGTTCATGTGTACTTGTGGCTGATTCATGTCAATGTATAGCAAAACGAATACAGTATTGTAAAGCAAAACAAACAAAAAAATAAAAATTAATTAAAAAAAAAAGAGTCAGAGACAACTGAAGTGACTTAGCACATGCACATACTTGCATGCAGAGGCTCTCATAAGAACTATCCAGGAGGCACAATTTGAACTTAATAGTATCATATCCTAACTTTGTGATAATAATGTGACAATATCATTTAAAATAAGTGAGGTTATCAAAGGTTTTCCTTTCTCCTGTACTTTTGGTTAGCAACCCCTCTTCAATATTTAATGCATATAGAACAGTATCATAAAATGTAATAAAATATTTGGTTATTTAACTTACTCTAGCATTTTATTTTAAATTTCTGCCAATGGTAGTCTACTTTCTATACCACCAACAATTAGCATAGTATATTACATTCAAATGTCACTAGATTATGCCAGTTGAATAAGTGATTTTGTACAAATTTTTAGATGTAATGTTCATATGCATTCTGAGTATTAAATTGTAAGTTGGGTTTATTTTGTAATTGACCATTTCCAGTCCAACTATTTGCTTTCATGTTAATAATCAAGCTATCACATTTATCTTACTTCAGATAGCCATAAGGTATTCTGGCAGAAAAACTTTATATATATCCCATAGACTAAACTGAATCAATAAAACACATCAGCCACTAACTTCCTATCACAAGTATTAGAGGTATCCAAGGTGTGTTCAGCAAGTCTGAACATCTTACAAATCCTTTCTTGGTTTAGCATTTCAACTTCAACTCTTTTAATATGTAATATTAGATAATATGCAATAAATATTAAATATCATTTGATATGTAATAAAATATGTAATATTTTTATTAACTGCCCATGGCAACCCTCTTCAGTATTCTTGCCTGGAGAATCCCTGTGGACAGAGGATCCTGGTGGGCTACAGGCCATAGGGTCACAAAGAGTCAGACAACTGAAGTGATAGCATGTGCAGGTAATGTGCCAGTGCTCTCTTCCCAATAAACACCATCACAGCCCATCACTCATATAAACATTGGGTTTCTGTATTTCTCTAAATGACTTTCTCTGTATAGTCCAATTAATATTCTATAAGTGTAATAGACACTCTAAATATTGGGGGAAAAAAACCAAAGCTTGTATTTGTACAATGCTCACCCATTGTAAATCCTGCATGTTTTGATTTAATCAAACCTCTAACCGAAGTGTGCCAGTGGTGTTAGAAATAATGGAGGATAGTTGATCATTGTATATAACCGAATCAACCAAACTCGGCAATTCACGGACTATGGCAAAGAAGAACGATGAAGTAGAGGTTGGTGAGGTCTTGAGACTTTGAGATGATGGCACAACAGAATAAGAAAAGATGTGAAAGTGAAGTCACTCAGTCGTATCTGACTCTTTGCGACCCCATGGACTGTAGCCTACCAGGCTCCTCCATCCATGGACTTCTCCAAGCAAGAGTACCCGAGTGGGTTGCCATTTGAGGAACATACTAATTTGATAAATAGGAGGTTTTAATTTATAAGAGGTGAATCAAGCAGCTCCTGGCGCATTAATAAAGCTCTGACAATCAGACATCTAATTAGAAATTAAGATAAAAGCTGTCAATACATCACAGAATTAAATTTGAGAGTCATTCTTATAGATATGAGAACTGAGCAGAATAGTAAGGTGAAAACTTTTAGACACACAATGAGGGGACTAAACTGACATAGTTAAGATGATATTGGGAAACAAATTGTTTTTAAAACCAGGCACCCTCTGATTCATCACTCAAAAATATGCGTGAATAAATAATAAAATATGAAAAAGAATGAATATGAGTCAGTTTTAATGAGGTGGATGAACCTAGAGCCTGTTATACAGAGTGAGGCAAATCAGAAATAGAAAAAACATTATTGTATATGAATGCATACATATGGAATCTAGAAAAATGGCAGTGAAGGATGAAAATGCAGATATAGAAAACAGACTTGTGGACACAGTGGAGGAAGGAGAAAGTGGGACGAATGGAGAAAGTAGCATCAACATATATACACTACTCTACGTATAACAGATTGCTAGTGAGAAGTGGCTATATAACACAGGGAGCCCATTCTGGTGCTCTGTGATGACCTAGAGGGGTGAGATGCAGGGAGAGGAGGGAGGCTCATGAGGGAGGTGATGTATGTATAATTATGATTAATTTGCATTGCTGAGTAGCAGAAACCAACACAATATTATAAAGCAATTTTCTCCCAATTAAAACCAAATTTTAAAAAATAACAAAATATGTTCAATACTTAGGCCAAAATTAAACCCTAACATATATGGTCAACTAATTTTTGATAAGGGAGCCAGAAATATACAATGGAGAAAGGTAGATTATTCAACAAATAATGTTGTGAAAACTAGATAGCCACATGCAGAAAAATGAGATTGGACCCCTATCTTTTACAATGCATGAAAATTAACTCAAAATAGGTCAGATAATTAAACAGAAACCTGAAACCACAAAACTAAAAGAAAACAAGGATGGAGCTCCTGTACCTTTGTCTTGGCAAAGATTTTTTTGGATATAACACCAACAATACAAACAACATCAAAAAGAAAATCAGCAAGTTGGACTACAACAAACTTAAAACTTTCTGGACAACAGAAAAAACAATCAACAAAATGAAAAGGCAGTGTAAAGTATGAGAAAAATGTTTGCAAATGATGCATTGGATAAGGAGTTAATACTCCAAATTTTTAAAGAACTCATGCAACTCAGTAACAAACAAGCAAAAACAAACAAACAAAAAAACCTACTGATTAAAAAATGGGCAGAGAAACTAAAAAGACATTTTTTTCTCAAGGAGACAATGAAATGGCCAACAGGTACAGGGAGAGATGCTCAACATTACTAATCATCAGGGAAATGCAAATCAAATCACAATGAGGTGTCACTTCACACCTGTAAGAAAGGCTATCATCAAAAACACAAGGGATACTAAGTGTAGGCAAGGATGTGGAGAAAAAGGGACCCTTATATACCATTGATCATTGATGGAATTGGAAAGTGGTTCAGCAACTATGGTGAATGGAATAAAGGTTTCTTGCAAAACTAAAAATAGAAATTTCATAAAATTGAGCAATCCCACTTCTAGGTATGTATCTCAGTACTCTTTAGCAGGTGAATGAACAACTGTGATTATATATCCAGATAATGGAATATCACTCAGAAAATAAAACTGACCATACTATTGATACACAAAACACCTTGGATGAATCTCGAGGAAACATGCTGAGTGAGAGAAACTAAACTTAAAAGGTTACATGCTGTATGACTCAGTTTATGCGACATCCTCAAAAAGGCAACTCTACAGGAATGCAAAGTAGATAGATTTTTGCTAGAGAATGGGGTGATAGAGGTACATCTGTAAAGGAGTAGCATGAAGAGTTTGGGGGAGATGTGATAAAACTTTGCTATGTTCTGACAGCAGGTATACAAACCTCTATGTGTGATGAAGGTCTCAGGACTGTGCACGCGTGCTTGGTCACTCAGCTGTATACACCTCTTTGGGATCCTATGGACTGTAGCCCGCCAGGCTCCTCTGTCCATGGGATTCTCCAGGCAAGAATACTGGCGTGGGCTGCCATTTCCTCTTCCAGGGGATTTTCCCCACCCAGGGATTGAACCTGAATGCCTTGCATCCCCTGCTTTGGCAGGCATATTCCATACCATTGAGTTACCTGGATGCCCTCTCAGGGCCATATGTGCAAAGAAAAAGACAGTAAATTTTATTGTATGTAAAATATATATGCAAAGACGCTGTGTGGTGTTATAAAAGGCACCTCGTTTAAACTTTATCCCATATATGACCAAACTAGGACCTTGATAATACACCCAAAATTATACAATCATATAAAAGTAAGACAGACTTCCTTCAAACTTCTGATTGATCTTAAATACTGGGAGAAGCACAAGGCTTCCTGACCCTAGAACAAATTATATTTTCCCTGTGCTATGTTACTTTAGGTCATGAAAAAGAGTAGTTAATTCTTTTCTAAGTAATTCTTTAACAAGGTTTATTGTATAAGTCCTCAAGGAATCTGTAAGTTGAAAGATGAATTAAACTTATCTTGGCATCTCAACTATCACCCAAAACATACTATCAGATTTTTCAGCTTATTTCTTATCAATGAGCTGCAAAAATAAATGAACCTTTCTGTGAAGCTCTGATTGATCATAAATGTTGGAACAATCTGAGGAAAGTAGAAGAATGAGGCAATTGGAAATACCTCCACATCTCTAGAATTTGCCAAATGCTGAGTCAAAGATTCATGAGGGAAGAAATCATTTGCTTCCTGCTCATGATTTGAGTCATCTCCTGCTCACTCAGCCATTTCAAAGAAGGAATTGCAACAACTAGAGCCACAGAGAGTTGGAAGTCACAGTTTATCTTTGGGTGGTTAAAAATCAATTGTAGTGAAAAAGAAACAAGGACAAATAGAAAGCCTGGCCTGGCCAAATAGCAGCAGCAAATAGCAGTTTTAAAATGTTGTTGGCAAGGAATGAAAAAAAAAATACAAACAAGACAGAGAGCGAGGACTACTGAAAAGCAGATATAGAGGTAGAGAAAATAAAAAGAAATGGACAATTAAAATAGTTAATTATAGCTCAATAACAAATATCCAGGCAAGCCTCCTGGGAAAAGACAAATAAAATTATTTTGTTTATGTTCAGAAGAGCTTGGATTGAGAAAAATATCAGATTTTAAAAGAAAACAAATCTAAACTATTTCATTAAATTGCTTTAGCAGTTTTCAATTAAAAAAAATACAGCAAGCTTCACTAACCAATTTAATTACACTATGAATGAGAGCAGCTTGGAACTTTAACATGACTGTCTACTTGTATTCAAACAAAACTGAAAATAAAGAATAACAGTGCTAAAAAAAAACTGTCTTTCATTTGCAATTTTCAAAATAGCATGTAGTATATTTAATGTCTTTCTCTGAATATTAGTCTACCTCTCTAGGTATTAATATATTATCTTTAGTTCAGTTCAGTTGCTCAGTAGTGTCCGATTCTTGGCTGCCCCATGGACTGCAGCATGCCAGGGTTCCCTGTCCATCACCAGCTCCAGGGCTCGCTCAAACTCAGGTCCATCGAGTCAGTGATGCCATCCAACCATCTCATCCTCTGTCATCCCCTTCTCCTCCTGCCTTCAATCTTTCCCAGCATCAGGGTCTTTTCCAGTGAGTCAGTCAGTTCTTCTCATCAGGTGGCCAAATATTGGAGTTTCAGCCTCAGCATCAGTCCTTCCAATGAATATTCAGAACTGATTTCCTTTAGAATTGACTGGTTGATCTCCTTGCTGTTCAAGGGGCTCTCAAGAGTCTTACCTAATACCACAGTTCAAAAACATCAATTCTTTGGTGCTCAGATTAATATATTATCTTGTTTAGTTTTTAAAATATAGAAAGTAAGCTAAGATGTAAGCTCTCTAAGCTTAGGGGTCTTTCTTCTTTCACTGATACATCCCACATATCTTAAACACTACCTGGCACACACAATATGTATTTTAAAAATAGTTCATGGGGAAGTATATTTGGTGAACAGTAGATGTTCTAAGGATGCACTGTACTCTAGCTTAATTGTCACTTCTTTTTCTGATAACTGGTAGCACTAAGTTCTTCTACAAAATCTTAACTAAAAATGATAGATAGGATATTTTTAAACATTCTGAATATTATTTAAGGGCATCTAGAATAGTAAGACAGAGAAGGCAATGGCACCCCACTCCAGTACTCTTGCCTGGAAAATCTCATGAATGGGGTCTCTAGGAGTCAGACACGACTGAGAGACTTCACTTTCACTTTCCACTTTGATGCATTGGAGAAGGCAATGGCACCCCACTCCAGTGTTCTTGCCTGGAGAATCCCAGGGACGGGGGAGCCTGGTGGGCTGCCGTCTATGGGGTCACACAGAGTCGGACACAACTGAAGTGACTTAACAGCAGCAGCAGCAGAATAGTAAGACATTAATAAACCAATATCTAATTGAAGATAGAAATTCAGAAGGATAAATAAAACACTGTAGCCTCTTTTGCCTTGAAAGCATGTGTAACATACCAGTAAACTCTTAAGGGACTTCCCCAGTGGCTCAGCAGGTAAAGAATTCACCTGAAATGCAGGAGACCCAGGAAACCCAAGTTTGATCCCTGGGTCAGAAAGTTCTCCTGGAGGAGAGCATGGCAATCCACTACAGTATTCTTTCCAGGATAATCCCACGGACAGAGGAGCCTGGTGGGCTATAGTCCATGGGGTTGCAAAGAGCTGGACATAACTGAGCGCACACACACAGAGGTACAAAAACTGAAAACAAAGTCAAGGGAAAGTAATAGGAAATTCTTTCTCCACTAAATTGGGACTCTGAAGGACCCTCATGTTAGGGAGAATTTGAATTAAACTCATACTTACTATCTATTATCCCAATAGAGTTTATGAGTGATATCAATTGACAGACTAAAGAACTCAAATAAATCCCAAGCAAGATGAAAGAGAAAGGGAGAGAGGGAAAGGGAAAGAAAGAAAGCGAGTGAGGAAGGGAGGAAAGGAGGAAGGAATTATCACCTGGACACATCACAGAGAAATTGCAGGATAGCAAAGAATAACAGAAGATGTTGATATCGGCCAGAGAGTAAAGAGAGTAATTTCTTACCTTTCATGGAGTAATAAGTAACCTGTTTAGTCACTAGTTTTTAGTCATGTCCCACTCTTTGCAACCCCAAGGACTGTAGACACCAGGCTCCTCTGTCCATGGGATTTCCCAGCCAAGAATACTGGAGTGGGTTGCCATTTCCCTCTCTAGGGGATCTTCTCAACCTGGGGATCAAACCCACATCTCCACCTGAGGAGCTCTAATTAGTAGATGGACACTTCAAGTTGAGTATAGCAATATGAAAATTTTTCCATTGTATTTTTATTAAATCGAGCTGAATTTCAGATGATCATGAATTCAAAATTCACTTAACATTTGAAATCAACCAAGGAAAATCACCCCGTTAACAAATTAAAGGGAAAAAAACCCTATAAGTTTATTTTAATAAATACAGAGAAAGCACTTGGTGACATTCCTCTTGATTTGGTGGAACATAGATATTTGTTTTACAATCAACCTTTATATACTTCAATATGAATTCTGTTTCTTACAAAATCATTGAAGTAACCAGGAATACTTGGATTGATGTTCTGGTTTTGCAATTAACTATCTCTGTTACTGTAATAACAGTAAAGTCATAAATGCTACTTAACATGTGCTGTCTTTTAGTCACTTTCAGTATATTAACTTAATTAATTTCTCCATAAATATGAGATAAATATATTATACAGCATTTACAAATGAAAGATCTGAGTTACAGACTGTTTATATACATGGTACATTTTACAGAGGTAAGTGGTAAATTTTAAATACATACTCAATCCTTTGTAAGAGCTCTAGCCCGTTCTATCTAATTCATCTTCCTGAGCAGTTAATGTGAGATATTAGCACCCACCTCTAGATGCTTTTGAACTTTGAGTTGGAGAAGACTCTTGAGAGTCCCTTGGACTGCAAGGAGATCCAATCAGTTCATCCTAAAGGAGATCAGTCCTGGATATTCATTGGAGGGACTGATGTTGAAGCTGAAACTCCAATACTTTGACCATCTGATGCGAAGAGCTCACTCATTTGAAAAGACCCTGAAGCTGGCAAAGATTGAGGGCAGGAGGAGAAGGGGATGACAGAGGATGAGATGGTTGGATGGCATCACCAACTCGATGGACAACATGGGTTTGGGTGGACTCCGGGAGTTGGTGATGGACAGGGAGGCCTGGCACGCTACAGTTCATGGGGTCGCAAAGAGTTGGACAGGACTGACGACTAAACTAAACTAGAGTTATATAGAAAGATTAAATAAGATAATATTTGTAAAGCTTACAGCACACTGTCTAATCAACACAGTAACTACTGATAAGTAAGCACTTGAGGTATAAAGAATTACTTGCCCAATCCGTGACACTGATTTCTGAACACTTGACTTCCTGTTGAAATTTCAGGTTAATACACATGATATATAACCCTATGGCAGAAAGTGAAGAGGAGCTAAAAAGCCTCTTGATGAAAGTGAAAGTGGAGAGTGAAAAAGTTGGCTTAAAGCTCAACATTCAGAAAACAAAGATCATGGCATCCCGTCCTATCACTTCATGGGAAATAGACGGGGAAACAGTGTCAGACTTTATTTTTGGAGGCTCCAAAATCACTGCAGATGGTAACTGCAGCAATGTAATTAAAAGACGCTTACTCCTTGGAAGGAAAGTTATGATCAACCTAGACAGCATATTCAAAAGCAGAGACATTACTTTGCCAACTAAGGTCCATCTAGTCAAGGCTATGGTTTTTCCTGTGGTCATGTATGGATGTGAGAGTTGGGCTGTGAAGAAGGCTGAGCGCCAAAGAGTTGATGCTTTTGAATTGTGGTGTTGGAGAGACTCTTGAGAGTCCTTTGGACTGCGGGGAGATCCAACCAGTCCATTCTGAAGGAGATCAACCCTGGGATTTCTTTGGAAGGAATGATGCTTAAACTGAAGCTCCAGTACTTTGGGCACCTTATGCGAAGTGTTGACTCATTGGAAAAGACCCTGATGCTGGGAGGGATTGGGGGCAGGAGGAGAAAGGGACGACCGAGGATGAGATGGCTGGATGGCATCACAGACTCAATGGACGTGAGTCTGAGTGAACTCCGGGAGTTGGTGATGGACAGGGAGGCCTGGCGTACTGTGATTCATGGGGTCGCAAAGAGTCGGACACGACTGCGCGACTGAACTGAACTGAACTGGACTGCAAGGAAATCCAACCAGTCCATTTTGAAGGAGATCAGCCCTGGGATTTCTTTGGAGGGAATGATGCTGAAGCTGAAACTCCAGTACTTTGGCCACCTCATGCTAAGAGTTGACTCATTGGAAAAGACTCTGATGCTGGGAGGGATTAGGGGCAGGAGGAGAAGGGGACGACCAAGGATGAGATGGCTGGATGGCATCACCGACTCGATGGACGTGAGTCTGAGTGAACTCTGGGAGTTGGTGATGGACAGGGAGGCCTGGCGTGCTGCAATTCATGGGGTCACAAAGAGTCGGACACTACTGACTGATTGAAATGAACTGAACTGAACTGATACATGATATAATTAGCAAATAAAGCAGATATTATTTTCTGTTAAAATGGATGACAGTCATAGGATCATAATAATGATAATGTTTTAAAATAAATGTGTGCCTGTATCTTTAGTTTCTTAAGGAGGCTCCATATTGTTTTCCATACTGGCTATATCAATTTATACCCATCAGCAGTGTAGCAGGATTCTCTTTTCTCCACACCCTCTTCAACATTTATTGTTTGTAGGTATTTTAATAATGGCCATTCTTACTGATATGGGGTGATATCTCACTGTGGTTTTAACTTGCATTTTTCTAATAGACTAGTAATGCTGAACATTTTTGTGTGCCTCTGGACTGTTCTTTGGAGAACAGTCTGTTTAGGTCTTCTGCCCAATTTTTGTTTGTTTGTTTTTAATTGAGCCACATGAGCTGTTTGTAAATTTTGGAGACCAAGCCCTTGTTGGTCACATCATTGTAAATATTTGCTCCCATCCCATGGGTTGTCTTTTCACTTTGTTTATGGATTTCTTCACTGTACAAAGGCTATTGAGTATAATTAGGCCCTGTTGGTTTATTTTTGTTTTTATTTCCATTATTCTAGGAGATGGAACAAAAAAGATATTGCTGAGATTTATGTCAAATAGTGCTTTGCCTAATTTTTTCTCTAAGAGCTTTATAGTATCCAGTCTGACATTAAGATCTTTTGTCCATTTTGAGTTTACTTTTGTGTACAGTGTTAAAGTGCTGAAAATAGAGCTACTGTGTGATCCAGCAATCCCACTCCTGGGCATACATCCAGAGAAAAACATGGTTCAAAAAGATACAGGCACCCCAATGTTCATTATAGTGTTGTTTACAATAGACAAGACATGGAAGCAAACTAAATATCTATTGACAGATAAGTGATAAGGAAGATGAAGTACACATATACAACAGAATATTACTCAACCCTTGAAAAGAATGAAATAATGTCATTTGCAGCAACATAGATGGACCTGGATATTATTATACTGAGTGAAGTAAGTCAGACAAAGACTAATAAAATATGACATTGCTTATATGAAAAATCTAAAAAATATAATACAAATAAACTTATTTACAAAAGAGAAACAGACTCACAGTCTTAGAGAATGAATTTACGGTTACCAGAGGGAAAGAGTGGGGGTATAGATTGGAAATTTGAGATTGATATATACACACTGCTATATTTAAAATACATAACAAAGAGGAACTTACTGTATAGCACAGAGAACTCTGCTTAATATTCTGTAGTAACCTAAATGGGAAAAGGATTTGAAAAGGAATAAATATATATATGTATTATAAATATGTATGAATATGTTAGTTGCTCAGTTGTGTCTGACTTTTTGTGACCATGGACTGTAGCCCACCAAGCTCCTCTTTCCATGGAATTTTCCAGGCAAGAATATGGTAGTGAGTTGTCATTTCCTTTTCCAAGTGATCTTCCTGACCCAGGGATAGAATCGAGGTCTCCTGCCTTGCAGGCAGATTCTTTACCATTTGAGCCACCAGGAAAGCTATCAGCTCGGTTCCGTTCAGTTCAGTTCAGTTTCTCAGTCATTCGACTTTTTTGTGACCTCATGGACTGCAGCACTCCTGGCCTCTCTATGCATCACCAATTCCTGGAGCTTGCTCAAACTCATGTCCATTGAGTCAGTGATACCATCCGACCTCTCATTCTCTGTTGTCCCCTTCTCTTGCCTTCAATCTTTCCTAGCATCAGGGTCTTTTCCAATGAGTCAGTTCTTCACATCAGGTAGCTGAAATATGCTTCGGCTTCAGCATCGGTCCTTCCAATGAATATTCAGGACTGATTTCCTTTAGGACTGACTGGTTTGATCTCCTTGTAGTCCAAGGGACTCTCAAGAGTCTTCAATACCACAGTTCAAAAGCATCAATTCTTCAGTGCTCAGCTTTCTTTATGGTCCAACTCTCACATCTATACATGACTACTGGAAAAAAACAGCTTTGGCTAGACAGACTTTTGTCAGAAAGCTATAAGTGAATATAAATATGTATGTATAAATGAATCACTTTGGTGTATACCTGGAATTAACACATAGTTAACTACACTCCGATATAAAATTTTAAAATTTAACTAAAAATAATCTCTTCCCATATCACCTATGTATGGAATCTAGAAGTACAACAAACTAGCGAATATTGCAAACAAATAACAAAAGCAGACTCACATATATAGAGAGCAAACTAGTGGTTACCAGTGAGGAGAGGGAAGAGGGGAGGGACAATATAGAGATAGAAGAGTAGGAGTAGAGAGTACAAACTATTCTGTGTAAAATATGAGTATACCTGGAATTAACACATAGTTAACTACACTCCGATATAAAATTTTAAAATTTAACTAAAAATAATCTCTTCCCATATCACCTATGTATGGAATCTAGAAGTACAACAAACTAGCGAATATTGCAAACAAATAACAAAAGCAGACTCACATATATAGAGAGCAAACTAGTGGTTACCAGTGAGGAGAGGGAAGAGGGGAGGGACAATATAGAGATAGAAGAGTAGGAGTAGAGAGTACAAACTATTCTGTGTAAAATATGCTACAAGGATATATTATACAACACAAGGATTATAGCCAATACTTTATAACAACTATCAGTGGAATATAATCTTTAAAAATTGTGAATTACTATATTGCATACAGTAACTTATATAGCAACTATATTTCATTTTTTTAAATTTAAAATAAAACAAAAATAAAATTTTAAAATAAATGTGAAATTATTTGTTCTAGCTCTGTGAAAAATACCGCTGGAATCTTGATAGGAATTGCATTGAATCTGTAGATTGCTTTGGGTATACTCATTTTCACTATATTGATTCTTCCGATCCATGAACAAGGTATTTTTCACAGAGCTAGAACAAATAATTTCACAATTTGTATGGAAACACAAAAAATCTCGAATAACCAAAGAAATCTTGAGAAAGAAGAATGGAACTGGAGGAATCAACCTGCCTGACTTCAGGCTTTACTACAAAGCCACAGTCATCAGGACAGTATGGTACTGGCACAAAGACAGAAATATAGATCAATGGAACAAAATAGAAAGCCCAGAGATAAATCCACACACCTATGGACACCTTATCTTCGACAAAGGAGGCAAGAATATACAGTGGATTAAAGACAATCTCTTTAACAAGTGGTGCTGGGAAAACTGGTCAACCACTTGTAAAAGAATGAAACTAGATCACTTTCTAACACCATACACAAAAATAAACTCAAAATGGATTAAAGATCTAAACGTAAGACAAGAAACTATAAAACTCTTAGAGGAGAACATAGGCAAAACACTCTCTGACATAAATCACAGCAGGATCCTCTATGATCCACCTCCCAGAATACTGGAAATAAAAGCAAAAATAAACAAATGGGATCTAATTAAAATTAAAAGCTTCTGCACAACAAAGGAAACTATAAGCAAGGTGAAAAGACAGCCTTCTGAATGGGAGAAAATAATA
>SJXQ01011719.1:163937-184426 GCA_006408695.1 Aepyceros melampus
AGTTGTGGGGCGGGAGGGGGGAGGTGGGGGTCGGGTTTGGGAGTTCATGTACACTCGTGGCTGATTCATGTCAATGTATAGCAAAACGAATACAGTATTGTAAAGCAAAACAAACTAAAAAATAAAAATTAATTAAAAAATTAATTTAAAAAAATGTTAAGGAAAGAAAAATAAAATAAAATAAAATAAAATAAATGTGTACTTATTTTTCTTATTCCAGTATTCTTGCCTGGGAGATCTCACAGACAGAGGAGACTGGTGGTCTCCAGTCGCTGGTGTAGCAAAACAGTCAGACACAACTTAGTGACTAAACAACAACAAAATTTTCCTGTTCTGCTCACATGATACTGCATACCACTTTTTTGAGACTCATTGTTTTCTACATCATATTTGTAATTATATATCAAGACATCTGATTTTCTTTGAAAGATGTTAAGTCTTGTAACAATTCTAAGTGTAAGCTCAAGGTGATATCTAGTCCATCTTAGAATTTCCAATGATTTCTAGAGAAATTACCTATAAATAATAAGTACAGGTATATTGTAAATGACTAAAATAGGAGTAAATCAAGACTAGCCTTGTAAGAAAACTAGGATTGGGCTTTTAACTGATATTTTCAAACTTTAGCTAGGTAAAAAGAAAATGAAATTTTTTTCCTTGGTTTAATTCAGAGCTATTCTGCCAAAAATTTTATGAAGACTAGGTAGGGTATTTGAATTCTGTCCATAACAGGTAAACAGCTATAAACAGGATTCTAGAAATCTTTTAAATATCTCAGTCTCATGTGTTTCTAAACTGATTATATAAATTTAGTGTTATGTCTTTATATAGACCATGATTTTAGTAGTCTATTTTTGCATCATTAATGGAAGGGAAAAAGATACAAAATGTTTTGAATATGGAAGAATAACCCAAGTGGAAACTCTCCTTTAGCTTAAATCAAATGAATTGGAGTTCCCTGAGCAATTTCACATTCATTTTAAAATGCCTTACTGCAGTCTTTAAGCAATGTTGCACCTGCTAATGTCACACTGAATACCATATGCATATTCAAGCTTTCTCTTTAGGGTTCTCATCTAAAATTGGGAATATTCCACCCTAGAGACAGGAAATGCTGGGTAAGGATACCAAGAATACCACTTTTTAAAAAACCACTTTTTAAAAAAAGCAGATGTGCTCTTCAAAGATAGTTTCTCATCATGCCTATGGTGAAGCAATTAAATAAAATCTGGGTTATGTTAAGGTGAACAAACACATTATAGACACCAAAAATATTTTAGATAACTAGTTAGTCTTATGGAACTACTACTATAAGCCTCAGTAGTCTTTCTGTAGAAACTGGAGAAAATGATCTCCCAGGACTTGGCAATAGAGCAAAATTCTGAGGATGTAATCACCATGAATCAACGTGTAATTAAAAAAAATTTAATGACATGCAGAAATAATACACCCTGTGGAATGTTTGTGTGAGAGTGAGAAAATTTAAGAAATAATTGAGTCTAACTAGTACAGTTACATTGGAGAAGGCAATGGCAACCCACTCTAGCAATATTGCCTGGAAAATTCCATGGACAGAGGAGCCCGGTAGGCTGCAGTCCATGGGGTGGCGAAGAGTCGGACATGACTGAGCGACTTCACTTTCCCTTTTCACTTTCACGCATTGGAGAAGGAAATGGCAACCCACTCCAGTGTTCTTGCCTGGAGAATCCCAGGGACGGGGGAGCCTGGTTGGCTGCTGTCTCTGGGGTCGCACAGGGTCGGACACGACTGAAGCGACTTAGTAGCAGCAGCAGCAGCACGGTTATATGGGGCTTCCCAGCTGACTCAGTGGTAATGAATCCCTGGCCAGTGCAGGAGGCAAGAGATGAGGGTTCGATTCCTGTGTTGAGAATATCGCCTAGAAGAGGAACTGGTGACCCTTTCCAGTATGCTTGACTGGAAAATTCCATGGACAGAGAAGGCTACAGTCCATAGTGTCACCAAGAGTTGGAGATGACTGAAGCGACTTAGCACTCACACAAGCAATGAACTGAGACAATGCTTTGTTCTGAAGCACCAAAGAACTTGAATTTGCAAGACAATTAAAACCAATAACTAACTTCAATAACTAAACCAATAACTAATACTAATTTGCTGGATATTTACATGCATCCTTTGAAAGTGAAAAGTGAAGTGAAGTCACTCAGTCATGTCCAACTGTTAGAGACCCAATGGACTGCAGCCCACCAGGCTCCTCTGTCCATGGGATTTTCCAGGCAAGAGTACTGGAGTCGGGTGCCATTGCCCTCTCCACTGTAAAGTGAACCCATTTCTTGTGCCTTAAGGAACCAAAGAAGTTGGAACTATACCACAAGTTGTTTCCAATCCAGAATGAGAGAAAAATTCATTTGAAAACAACTGTTTTTTTAAGCCTCAATCTTGAAAGCAAAGGCCAATAAGTAGATTTTTTGAGCTACCCTAGTGGCTCAGATGGTAAAGAATCTGCCTGCAATGCAGGAGACCTGAGTTCAATCCCTGGGTTGGGAAGATCTCCTGGAGGAGGGCACGGCAACCCACTCCAGTATTCTTGGTTGGAGAATCTCCATGGACAGAGGAACCTGGCAGATGACAGTTCATGGGGTCACAAAGAGTGGGACACATCTGAGAGACTAAGCACAGCACAGCACAATAAGTATAAAAGAAATTGGTATATAATTAAATTAATCAAATATAATAGGAAGGAAAAAATAAGAAAATAAGGGAAAGAAAAAATGAGGGAAAAGTCTATCAAAAAAAAGTAAAAATTTCTGGGATATATTATCTCAAAAGATATTTTGTTATCTTGCAAAGACAGGCTGTTGTCTTTATAACTTGATCTCAGAACTTTATATTACCTCCATTAAAACTTTCATAATTTGATCTACATTATTATCATTATCACCATTCTTACTATGTTTAATATTATTCCTATTTAATGTCTAAAACTTATTATAATGATGGATACAATTGAGATAAATATAAACTTCAAAAACCATGAGGGGGAAGTGAGATAGGAATTTGGAAGAGACTGACTAGTATGGAGAATTCATAAAATTCAAAAAGTTTATGAATTTTGGTGGAATGCTAAATTAGTTGTCGCTGTTTACTTGCTAAGTTGTGTCTGACTCTTTTGTGACCTCATAAACTGTAGTCCACCAGACTCCTCTGTCCATGGGTTTTCCAGGCAAGAATACTTGAGTGGGTTGCCATTTCCTTCTCCAGGGAATCTTCCCTGACCCAGAGTTTGAACCCACATCTCCTGCATTACAGGCAGATTCTTCACCACTAAGCCACCTGCTGCTGTGGCTAAGTCGCTTCAGTCGAGTCTGACTCTGTGCAACCCCATAGATGGCAGCCCACCAGGCTCCCCCATCCCTGAAGGATTCTCCAGGCAAGAACACTGGAGTGGGTTGCCATTTCCTTCTCCAATGCATGAAAGTGAAAAGTGAAAGTGAAGTCACTCAGTTGTGTCCGACTCTTAGCGACCCCATGGACTGCAACCTACCAGGCTCCTCTGTCCATGGGATTTTTCAGGCAAGAGTACTGGAGTGTGTTGCCAGTGCCCTCTTCAAAAGATAAGGTTAGTGGTGGGGTATAAGGAGTTGAACGTTATCTGAAAATAAATAGTTCAATATGAGTATAAAGACATATTCCTGTTCAAATTAAAATATTGAGGTTTATATCCACTATGTACTTCTGTGGGCTTACATTTTATCAATATATGATGAATATTTATGTCCCATTTAATGTTTTATACTAAATTATGATTTAAATTTTTAATGTTAACAAATATATATTTCTTTCTTCTATTTTGATATACACTGACTACTTTTCTTATTTGTTTTGGTATTCTCAGGTGAATATATATTTGGCTTACAGTTCAACATTCAGAAAATGAAGATCATGGCATCTGGTCCCATCACTTCATGGGAAATAGATGGGGAAACAGTAGAAACAGTGTCAGACTTTATTTTTCTGGGCTCCAAAATCACTGCAGATGGTGACTGCAGCCATGAAATTCAAAGACTCTTACTCCTTGGAAGAAAAGTTATGATCAACCTAGATAGTATATTCAAAAGCAGAGACATTACTTTGCCGACTAAGGTCCATCTAGCCAAGGCAATGGTTTTTCCTGTGGTCATGTATGGATGTGAGAGTTGGACTGTGAAGAAGGCTGAGTGCTGAAGAATTGATGGTTTGAACTGTGGTGTTGGAGAAGACTCTTGAGAGTCCCTTGGACTGCCAGGAGATCCAACCAGTCCATTCTGAAGGAGATCAACCCTGGGATTTCTTTGGAAGGAATGATGCTAAAGCTGAAGCTCCAGTACTTTGGGCACCTTATGCGAAGAGTTGACTCATTGGAAAAGACTCTGAAGCTGGGAGGGATTGGGGGCAGGAGGAGAAGGGGACGACCGAGGATAAGATGGCTGGATGGCATCACGGACTCGATGGACATGAGTCTGAGTGAACTCCGGGAGTTGGTGATGAACAGGGAGGCCTGGTGTGCTGCGATTCATGGGATCTCAAAGAGTTGGACACGACTGAGTGACTGAACCGACCGAACCAAACCGACCGACTTTTGGAAAAACTTGTTAATATCCTTATTTCCTTCATGATTAAGAACTTAGCCCTTTGAAAATTTTATACGAATATATTACTTCTTGCTAAAAAGACTCTGAAGCTGGGAGGGATTGGGGGCAGGAGGAGAAGGGGACGACCGAGGATAAGATGGCTGGATGGCATCACGGACTCGATGGACATGAGTCTGAGTGAACTCCGGGAGTTGGTGATGAACAGGGAGGCCTGGTGTGCTGCGATTCATGGGATCTCAAAGAGTTGGACACGACTGAGTGACTGAACCGACCGAACCAAACCGACCGACTTTTGGAAAAACTTGTTAATATCCTTATTTCCTTCATGATTAAGAACTTAGCCCTTTGAAAATTTTATACGAATATATTACTTCTTGCTAATTTTGTATTTCCTTATCTTTTCTTGCCTTTACCAATGTAGAGCTCTTTGTTTCTTCATCTTAAGTAATAAAGCCAAAAATTTAAAGCATCTTTTATTTTTTGTAGCAACTTAAACATTTTCTTCGGAGAAGGCAATGGCACCCTACTCCAGTACTCTTGCCTGGAAAACCTCATGGACAGAGGAACCTGGTAGGTTGCAGTCCATGGGGTCGCTAAGAGTCGGACACGACTGAGCGACTTCACTTTCACTTTTCACTTTCATGCATTGGAGAAGGAAATGGAAACCCACTCCAGTGTTCTTGCCTGGAGAATCCCAGGGATGGTGGAGCCTGGTGGGCTGCCATCTATGGGGTCACACAGAGTTGGACATGACTGAAGCGACTTAGCAGCAGCAGTAAATATTTTCTTAAAGTATATTTGCTCCATTTTATATTCTTACCTCCTTTGTTGAAGATAAGATGTCCATAGGTGTGTGGATTTATCTCTGGGCTTTATATTTTGTTCCATTTATCTATATTTCTGTTTTTATGCCAGTACCATACTGTTTTGATGACTGTGGCTTTGTAGTAGAGCCTGAAGTCAGCTAGGTTGATTCCTTCAATTCCATTCTTCTTTCTCAAGATTGCTTTGGCTATTCAGGTTTTTTGTATTTCCATACAAATCTTGAAAGTATTTGTTCTAGTTCTGTGAAAAATACCACTGGTAACTTGATAGGGATTGCGTTGAATCTGTAGATTGCTTTGGGCAGTATACTCATTTTCACTATATTGATTCTTCCAATCCATGAACATGGTATATTTCTCCATCTATTAGTGTCCTCTTTGATTTCTTTCATCAGTGTTTTATAGTTTTCTATATATAGGTCTTTAGTTTCTTTAGATAGATATATTCCTAAGTATTTTATTCTTTTCATTGCAATGGTGAATGGAATTGTTTCCTTAATTTCTTTTTCTACTTTCTCATTATTAGTGTATAGCAATGCAAGGGATTTCTGTGTGTTGATTTTATATCCTGCAACTTTACTATCTTTATTGATTAGCTCTCGTAATTTTCTGGTGGGGTAAAGGCAATCTCTGTAACAAGTGGTGCTGGGAAAACTGGTCAACCACTTATAAAAGAATGAAACTAGATCACTTTCTAACACCACACACAAAAATAAACTCAAGATGGATTAAAGACCTAAACGTAAGAACAGAAACTATAAAACTCCTAGAGGAGAACATAGGCAAAACACTCTCTGACATAAATCATAGCAGGATCCTCTATGATCTACCTCTCAGAATACTGGAAATAAAAGCAAAAATAAACAAATGGGAGCTAATTAAAATTAAAAGCTTCTGCACAACAAAGGAAATTATAACAAGGTGAAAAGACAGCCTTCTGAAAGGGAGAAAATAATAGCAAGTGAAGCAACTGACAAACAACTAATCTCAAAAATATACAAGCAGCTTATGCAGCTCAGTTCCAGAAAAATAAATGACTCAATCAAAAAATGGGCCAAAGAACTAAATAGAAGTTTCTCCAAAGAAGACATACAGATGGCTAACAAACACATGATAAGATGCTCAACATCACTCATTATCAGAGAAATGCAAATCAAAACCACAATGAGGTACCATTTCACACCAGTCAGAATGGCTGTGATCCAAAAGCCTGCAAGCAATAAATGTTGGAGGGGATGTGGAGAAAAGGGAACCTCTTACACTGTTGGTGAGAATGCAAAATAGTACAGCCACTATGGAAAACAGTGTGGAGATTCCTTAAAGAATTGCAAATAGAACTGCCATATGACCCAGCAATCCCACTGCTGGGCATATACACTGAGGAAACCAGAATTGAAAGAGACACATCTACCCCAGTGTTCATTGCAGCACTGTTTATAATAGCCAGGACATGGAAACAACCTAGATGTCCATCAGCAGATGAATGGATAAGAAAGCTGTGGTACATATACACAATATACTCAGCCATTAAAAAGAATACATTTGAATCAGTTCTAATGAGATGGATGAAACTGGAGCCGATTATACAGAGTGAAGTAAGCCAGAAAGAAAAACACCAATACAGTATACTAACACATATATATGGAATTTAGAAACATGGTAATGATAACCCTGTATGTGAGACAGCAAAAGAGACACAGATGTATAGAACAGACTTTTGGACTCTGAAGGAGAGGGAGAAGGTGGGATGATTTGGGAGAATGGCACTGAAACATGTATACTGTCATGTAAGAAATGAATCACCAGTCTATGTTCAATACAGGATACAGGATGCTTGGGACTGGTTCACGGGGATGATCCAGAGAGTTGATATGGGGTGGGAGGTGGGGGGGGTTCAGAACTGGGAACTCATCTACACCCAAGATGAATTCATGTCAATGTATGGCAAAACCAATACAGTAATGTAAAGTAAAATAAAGTAAAAATAAAAATTAAAAAAAAAGTATATTTGCAATTTACACTTTCTAATCTTCAGAATCTAGAGTCCCTTTTAGTGGTCTATCACTTTAGGAAATTGGCACAAGTTTCTTTTTATCCCTTATAAGTAACAATAGACTCACACTCAATTATAGAAATAGATAAATGGCATGTTAAACATGTTTTAACTTTCTATGTAATGATATAACACAATTATGCATTTTTATTTATGAATTCTCCTCTTCATTTACCATTGTATATAGGAATGCATTGTTTGTAGTTCATTTTAATACTTACCTCTTGAATTATAGAGCATGTACATAAAATCATAAAGATACATGAAAAGTATATTAATTTAACAGCTCAGAATCCAAGGTATAAAAATTGAAGAGACACGGAGTTTTTGTGGGAAAAGAGAGATTTTTAAAATAAATGAGTCATAAGTAAAGTTATGTTTTCCATTCTTGATAATGTACTTTGGTACATTTTGCCAAACTTCTTTCTGGCAACTGAGCTTCTCGATGTCTCTCCTACTTTTAGAGCATCTATCATCTTGTTATGCAAAATTTGTATCCCATTACAGAAGCTAAAATCACAACATCTTTTGAATATAAAATGTGGTTCTAAAATCTGTTAATTACAGAAACCTGTTCTAGATTTATCTGTGAAGCAATAGGAATCATAAAAAATTCATTCTATTGTTGGCACAGAAGTTGAAGTAGTGTCTATTTCCAGAGAAATCAGAGGTTGCAGATCTAACAGCAGCAATCAATGAACAATTGCATTCAATAATCAGTGTCTATCACATTGCTGTAGGGATTAAAGTGCAGGATATGTCCTTTGTAACAACAGCACTGATGTGTTTCCTGGACAATATTGTTGGTGCCTTTAAAAGCAAAAGCCAGGCACTTCCCTGGCCATGCACCAGTTAAGACTCCATGCTTCCAATGCAGGAAGCATGGATTTGATCCCTGCTCAGGGAACTAAGATTCCATATACCATATGGTGTGCTTCCTCCAAAAAAAAAAATAAATAAATAAAATCTGAAGCTAAGACAAATAATAAACAAAACATTATAATCAATCTAGCAAAAGACAAGAAAGTTTCAAAGATATAGAAATTTATAACAAATATAAAATACAAAAAAATGTGAAGACTAAAACAAATGACTTCCTTTTTTTCCAAATAATATAAATGAGGCGACTTATAAGGGGATTCCCTCATGGCTCAGACAGTGAAGAATCTGCCTGCAATTCAGGAGACCTTGGTTTGATCCCTGGGTTCAAAGGAGGAAGGGTATGGCAACTTACTCCACTATTCTTGCCTGGAAAATCCCATGGACAGAGGAACCTGGTGGGCTACAGTCCATGGGGTTTCAAACAGTCAGACATGGCTAAGTGATTAAGCACAGACTAAGCAGATAACATTAAGAGAGACCATTGAGTTGATTAAACTAAGCAAGACAAGCAGCAAACACAAGAAAATCCAGGTATATCATTTAAAACAGATTTGGAGCAAGTATAGAACATGTAAATTTTACATTTAAATGAATTTTATTAAGGTGGCGTATTTATGTTCAATTTATGTCTCACCCTCTGGCAGGCATTTAATATTTATAAGAAATATAGGATACCATCTATTTCACAAACATCCAGTATTACCATCATACAGTATCAACAAAATGGGCCAGTTTTTATCCTGTTACATGAAAAGATATCAAAATGCATGATTATAAATGATAATACAGAACTCAGAAATAGACAGTTAAGATAATGAAAGTGTATTGCTGTGCCTGTCAAATGAAAAATAATGGCTTCTTTAGTTTTCATGTTTTTTTGAAATACAAAGGAAAATTCTTTGAGAGCTTAAGAGCTGAATAATAGGTATCAGAGTTCTTCTAGTTGTTTTGGTTTGTTTTTTCTTTTTAGCTTCCTATATTAAAGTGGCCATATCTGGCACAACAATCAGAAAGTTAAATTCAACAAGTGATTGATTTAACTTGTAATAATTTGCTGTCATTGTTCAAGATCCAAATGGAATTTAGGCTAGTCAAAGATCTTTTATTTTTCTTTTCAATTCAACATACACATTATTTTAAGCTCTGTTCTAAGACTTTGTAACTTTATCTCATTTACTCCTTACATGTAACTTTATCTCATTTACTCCTTACATTACTTCTAGCAAGTACATGGATGAGATTTTTTAATTTTTATTTGCATTTGCAGATAGTGAAAGGTAGCACAGAACAAAAAAGAAAAAATCTATCCTAGAAAAGGGACCTAGGAAATGATAGATTTAGGATTCAAAGTAATGTGTCTGTTTGAAACAACTATGCACACAATAATGCCTCTAAGTATCATGAGGATATGCCCCAAATTCATCAAATCCTGAATAACAGTATTAATGTTTTTTATTTCCTTAGAAAGTGAAAAAAAAATGGTTTCATATAAAGAGAGATTATGGACCTTGATTTGACACATCTTGTTATAATTTCTTACATTTCATTACTTATATTTCCTATGCAATTCTTACATTTACTGTATCTCCTCCCACTAAATACACAAAAGATGCTTAATAAAATATTAGGTCCTTTGAGGTTTCTTAAGACATATAACCATCCAAAGCTTTCTTTCCCAATATAGTGCCATAACGTTTTCAAGTCCATGCTCTCAGTGTCATTTAAGTGACTCTAATATCTCAGCCTTATGGCAGAAAGTGAAGAGGAACTAAAAAGCCTCTTGATGAAAGTGAAGAGGAGAGTGAAGAAGTTGGCTTAAAGCTCAACATTCAGAAAACTAAGATCATGACACCTGGTCCCATCACTTCATGGCAAATAGATGGAGAAACAGTGTCAGACTTTATTTTTTGGGACTCCAAAATCACTGCAGATGGTGATTGCAGCCATGAAATTGAAAGACGTTTACTCCTTGGAAGGAAAGTTATGACCAACCTAGATAGTATATTCAAAAACAGAGACATTACTTTGCCAACAAAGGTCCATCTAGTCAAGGCTATGGTTTTTCCAGTGGTCATGTATGATTGTGAGGGTTGGACTGTGAAGAAAACTGAGCACCGAAGAATTGATGCTTTTGAACTATGGTGTTGGAGAAGACTCTTGAGAGTCCCTTGGACTGCAAGGAGATCCAACCAGTCCATTCTGAAGGAGATCAGCCCTGGGTGTTCATTGGGAGGACTGATGCTAAAGCTGAAACTCCAGTACTTTGGCCACCTCACGAGAAGAGATGACTCACTGGAAAATACCCTGGTGCTGGGAGGGATTGGGGGCAGGAGGAAAAGGGGATAACAGAGGATGAGATGACTGTATGGCATCACCAACTCGGTGGACATGAGCTTGTGTAAACTCCGGGAGTTGATGATGGACAGGGAGGCCTGGTGTGGTGCGATTCATGGGGTCACAAAAGAGTTAGACACGACTGAGTGACTGAACTGAACTGAACTTCTCAGCAAAAACTTGTTGTCACATTTGGAAAAGCAGAGAATAAAATGTCAAATTTTATCTGATCATGCAGGAAATAACATATTCCTTTCTTCCAAATCTCTGAACATTTTTTAAATATAAATTTATTTATTTTAATTGCAGGTTAATTATTTTACAATATTGTATTGGTTTTGTATACATCAACATGAATCTGCCACAGGTATACACATGTTTCCCATCCTGAATGAAGGATTTTGAAATTTTTATTTTTTTCTTCAGTACGATTAGAAGCCATGGCTTCATCACACAGTCTTCCAATTCTTTACATCCATCCACTGTTTAGTGCCAATGGCTACTGGATGCTTGCCTCAAATGGGCACTTTATTACCTTTGATCAAAGGCACTAATTTTCTTACTGATTTTTCTTCTGAATACTGCAGGCTGCCTGAGTCACTTCATTTTTTTACTAATAGTTTCAATATTACTGAAAGATTCCCATTTATGTTGCCTTAATCAGACACCAAACATTGCACCAGATTTTATATTATAACAACAAAGTTCACTCTAGTTTATGAAAAAAGGAATTGGTTGAAGGACATTCCACAAGTATGGTATGAACATATCTTTGATACAGGTCAGAGAGTTAGACTCAAAAACAGATCCAGTAAACACACTTCTACTATTTATGAGTGAGAAAACTCACATCAGTTAGCAAAAACTTATGTAGTTTTTAGGCTTTCCCTGGTGGCTCAGATGGTAAAGCATCTGCCTACAATGTGGGATACCCGGGTTCAAACCCTGGGTCAGGAAGATCCTCTGGGGAAGGAAATGGCAACCCACTCCAGTACTCTTGCCTGAAAAACCTCATGGATGGAGGAGCCTGTTAAGCTACGGCCATTGGGGTCACAAAGAGTCGGACACGACTGAGCATCTTCAAAAAGCCTCCAGAGTTAGTGATGTCAGCATTATGGTTGTGTGAGATGCTTCGTTTATTGTACCTCTTCAGTCTACAACCAGTAAAACATAATCTGACAAAGTTGCCTTTGCCCAATGCACCAAGATGGCAGAGAATTCCAGTCTGAACATTTAAAGGTAGGTGAACTGGAGTACATAGAGGAGGTAGAACCAGGAAACAGCAAAAGGGTTGCCTATGATCTTGGACCCCTGGCCATGGCAGCTGAGTCTGCAGCCCCGGAGCACACAGTAGCATCAGAAAAGTCGGCACACATCACATCAGCCTCTTGGCTGCGGCAGTGCCCATGGCCATGGGTAAACAGACAGCAACAGTGGGACCTACAAACTTGTACCTTTAGCCATGAAGATGCACATGACTCCACACATCTAGCCTGCAGTAAAGGGCTTGTGAACCCAACAGCCCTGGTCACAGCAGAAACACTCATGCACCCTCCACACGCTTCCTGCCACAGAAGTGGAACTTGCCCCTCAGTGACAGAGGCATCCACAGTCTTGGTGTCCCAGAGAGTGATGCCAACAACACTGGCAGCCGCAAGTCACCAATGACCCCAGAGTCCCAAGAAATAACAACAAGTGCACCAGGCAATGAGTGTGACCTCAAATATAACCAAAGGTCTCAGGTAAGAGGAACCAAAAGCTTGTGTTACATTACCACCTACTGAATAACTAAAGAAAAGCCTCCAGTTTCTACCTTGTTGAATCCTTGTGTGCGTCTGCTAAGTTATTTCAATTGTGTCCAACTCTTTGTGACTCTATGGACTGTAGACAACCAGGAAAGTCCAGGGGATTCTCCAGGCAAGAATGCTGGAGTGGGTTGCCGTGTACTCCTCCAGCGAATCTTCCTAACTCAAGGATCAAACCCTTGTCTCTTATGTCTTCTGCATTGGCAAGCAGGTCATTACCACTAGCGCCACCTGTTGAACCCTTAGAATCAAGTTAAAAAAAAAAAAAAAAAAAAGAAAAGAAAAAAGAAATAAAAGGCTTTGCCTAAAATTGATGTTCACAACTTCAGTTGCATCAGCAGGGGAACAATTAACCAAGCACCATGAAAACCACATTAATAAAGTATTGCAGAAGGAAACTGACAAGTCTGCAGAAACCAGATTTGAAGTCACAGGATATTGCTATTTATTTATAGTTATTTTTAATAGAAAATTCAAAATAATGGTCATGAATGAACTAAATGAGCTAAAAGAGAGCTCAGAAAGGTGGCTCAATGAGCTGAGGGACAAAGTTGATGGACAGAAGTTATATTTTACCAGTGAGACTGAAACACTAAAAGAATAATCAAACTATACTCTGGAGCTGAAGAACTCAATACATGAGATGAAGGATACATTAGAAATTATTAGAAATAGACCAAACTATCTGGAAGAGAGAGTTAGCAAGCTCAAAGTTAGAATCTAGGTGGATAAGAAAGTAAAGAATCTGCCTGCAAGACAGGAGAACCAGGTTCAATCCCTGGGTTAAGAAGAGCCCATGGAGAAGAGAATGGCTACCCACTCCAGTTTTCTTGCCTGGAGAACTCCATGAACAGAGGAACCTGGCAGGCTACAGTCCATGGGATGACAGAGTTGGATATAACTGAGCAGCTAAAAGACACAAAAAAAGAAATTCTAAAGACACATCTGACTCTATTAGCAAGGGTGATATTAGGATAATAGATATCCCAGGAAAAGAGAGGGAAAAGGGAACACAGAGTTTGTTTAAAGAAATAATACCTGGGAACTTCCTAAACCTGGAGAAGGAACTGGATATACAAGTACATAGAGCTACTGCTAACTGCTAAATCACTTCAGTCGTATCTGACTCTGTGCGACCCCATAGATGGCAGCCCACCAGGCTCCCCCATCCCTGGGATTCTCCAGGTAAGAACACTGGAGTGGGTTGCCATTTCCTTCTCCAATACATGAAAGTGAAAAGTCAAAGTGAAGTCACTCAGTCATGTCTGACTCTTGGCGACCCCATGGACTGCAGCCCACCAGGCTCCTCCGTCCATGGGATTTTCCAGGCAAGAGTACTGGAGTAGGGTGCCATTGCCTTCTCCAACATAGAGCTAAGAGAAAACCTAATTACTTCAAGTAAAAAACACCTTCACCAAGATATATCATGTTAAAACTGTCAAAACTTAATGACAAAGAAAGAATTTTAAAGGCAGTCAGAGGAAAAAAGATGGTAACCTACAAGCGAACACCTGTTAGGCTATTAGCAGATTTCTTAGCAGAAACTCTACCAGATATGAGAGAGTGGAATGACATACTGAAAGTTCTGAAGGATGAAAGCTGTCACCCAAGAATACTTTATCTAGCAAATTTATCATTGAGATATGAAGGAGAAATAAAGGATTTCCAAGAGAAACAAAAGCTGAGAGAGTTCATCAATACCAGACCTGCCTTATAAGAAATGTTGAGGTCATTTACCTAAACCAAAAAAAAAAAAAGGAAAAGAAAAGTACAAAAAATTTTGAGGTAGGTGATAAATAACAATCAGAAAATCACAGCTCTATTGCAGAATAGCCTGTTCAACACTTACTTATAGCATAAAAGTTAAAAGGAATAAAAACAGTAAAAATAACCATAGCTACTTCAATTTGCTGCAAATACAAGATGCAAAAAGAGATAGTTTGAGACAATAACATAAAAGAGAAAGAAGAAAAGGGAAAAATCTGTATTGACAAATGAAGAAAATATTCTGTAACCAAAACGAACTGTACTATGTTTGAGAACTTTACACAAATTTCATAGTAACCACAAAACACAAAATTGGAGCAGAGGCAAAAAATGGAAAAATAAGAAGGTGAGAAAATCCTCACAAAAAATCATCAAACTATAATAGCAGGCAGAGACACAGGAAAAAGACACAATGGCAACATAAAGCAAATAGAAAGCAAAAGTTAAAATGGCAGCTATATGGCCTCATATACCAATAATCATCCAAATGTAAATGGACAGAATTCATTAATCAAAAGATGCAGAGTGGCTAGATAGATTGAAAAATAAGACCCAGCTATATCCTGCCTTCAGGAGACACACCTCTAAATGTGAAGTGTTTGGAAGAACAATAAATGCATATTACTAAGTGAAAGTAGTTAATTTGAAAAGACTACATAAGGTATGAGTTCAACTGTATGGTGTTCTGGAAAAGGCAAAACAGAAATCCCAGGGTTGATCTCCTTCAGAATGGACTGGTTGGATCTCCTTGCAGTCCAAGGGACTCTCAAGAGTCTTCTCCAACACCACAGTTCAAAAGCATCAATTCTTCGGCGCTCAGCCTTCTTCACAGTCCAACTCTCACATCCATACATGACCACAGGAAAAACCATAGCCTTGACTAGACGGACCTTAGTCGGCAAAGTAATGTCTCTGCTTTTGAATATACTATCTAGGTTGGTCATAACTTTTCTTCCAAGGAGTAAGCGCCTTTTAATTTCATGGCTGCAGTCACCATCTGCAGTGATTTTGGAGCCCAAAAAAACAAAGTCTGACACTGTTTTCACTGTTTCCCCATCTATTTCCCATGAAGTGATGGGGCCAGATGCCATGATCTTCGTTTTCTGAATGTTGAGCTTCAAGCCAACTTTTCCACTCTCCTCTTTCACTTTCAACAAGAGGCTTTTTAGCTCCTCCTCACTTTCTGCCATAAGGGAATTTTTAGGGAAGTAAAAATACTCTGTAGGGTACCATAGTGGTCATTACATGTCATTATAAATTTGTCTAAATGTATAAAAGGTACAACACCAACAGTGAACCCTAAGGTTAACTGTGGACTTCGGGTGATTGTAATGTGTCACCGCAGTTTTATCAATTGTAACAAAGGCACCATTTTGATAGGCATGTTGAGACTGGGGGAAGCTAGATGTGTGGCCAGTAGGGAATGCATGAAAAATTTCTGCACCTTCCCCTTAATTTTGCTATTAATCTAAAACTGGTCTAAAAAAGTATCTTAAATGCATATTAAAATAAGTACAATAAAGATCTACCACATAAATCTGAAGGATTTATCCAAATGGAGTTTAAATATCACAATGTTAAGTTGCTGAAGACATAGTAAAAATGACATGTTGAATTCTTACATGGGACTGTGACTAGTAAGTAATATGAATCAACCTCAATCATTAGATTCCCACTAAGTGAAGATAAATGTATATCAAATAAAGAACATAATAAAATAGAAAAAAATAAATTAAAAATAAGCATTTCTCTCAAAAAAATAATAAAACAAGAAAGTAGAAGGGGTGAGTCAAATACTGTAATATAATATATAAGGAAAGTTATGACCAAATTAAGCAGCATATTAAAAAGCAGACATAGTAAAAATGACATGTTGAATTCTTACATGGGACTGTGACTAGTAAGTAATATGAATCAACCTCAATCATTAGATTCCCACTAAGTGAAGATAAATGTATATCAAATAAAGAACATAATAAAATAGAAAAAAATAAATTAAAAATAAGCATTTCTCTCAAAAAAATAATAAAACAAGAAAGTAGAAGGGGTGAGTCAAATACTGTAATATAATATATAAGGAAAGTTATGACCAAATTAAGCAGCATATTAAAAAGCAGAGACATTATTTGCCAACAAAGGTCCGTCTAGTCAAGGCTGTGGTTTTTCCAGTGGTGATGTATGGATGTGAGAGTTGAACTATAAAGAAGGCTGAGCGCTGAAGAATTGATGCTTTTGAACTGTGGTGTTGGAGAAGACTCTTGAGAGTCCCTTGGACTGCAAGGAGATCCAACCAGTCCATCCTAAAGGAAATCCGCCCTGAATATTCATTGGGAGGACTGATGCTGAAGCTGAAACTCCAATACTTTGGCCACCTAATGAGAAGAATTGACTCATTGGAAAAGACCCTGATGCTGGCAAAGATTGGGGGCAGGAGGAAAAGGGGATGACAAAGGATGAGATTGTTGGATGGCATCACCGACTCAATGGACATGAGTTTGGGTAGGCTCCGGGAGTTGGTGATGGACAGGGAGGCCTGGTGTGGGGCATTTCATAAGATCACAAAGAGTCAGACACAGCTCAGCGACTGAGCTGAACTGAACTGAGCTGAACTTAAAATATATCAATAATTTAATATAATGTACTAAATACTGACAATTTAAAAAGCAAATATATTTTGCATGTATATATAAACATAAATAAAGTGGCTTAAATATAAGCATATGAGTAGGTTAGTGGCAATGTAACATATATGATATCATAAGTGAAACGAATCTCTGGTCTAGGTTCGATGCAGGATGCAGGATGCTTGGGACTGATGCATGGGGATAATCCAGAGAGATGGTGTGGGGTGGGATGGGGGAGGTGGGGGTCGGGATTGGGAGTTCATGTACACTCGTGGCTGATTCGTGTCGATGTATAGCAAAACAAATACAGTATTGTAAAGCAAAACAAACAAAAAAAATATAAGCATATGAGAAAACTAAAGCAGAGAATTAATCAACTAGACATAAAATATACATAGGTTAAATAGAGATTAAAAACTATAGAAATCAACAAGCATAGGGGCATTTTCGGAGAAGGCAATGGCACCCCACTCCAGTACTCTTGCCTGGAAAATCCCTTGGGCGGAGGATCCTGGTGGGCTGCATCCATGGGGTCTCTTGGAGTCAGACATGACTGAGCAACTTCACTTTCACTTTTCACTTTCATGCATTGGAGAAGGAAATGGCAACCCACTCCAGTGTTCTTGCCTGGAGAACCCCAGGGATGGGGGAGCCTGGTGGGCTGCCGTCTATGGGGTTGCACAGAGTCGGACATGACTGAAGCGACTTAGCAGCAGCAGCAGCACAGCTGGGGCATTTTAAAATCAATTCTCCCAGTAAAGACATAAAATATTTCATGACACCTTTAGGAAACACAGCCTAAAAAACAAATACAGAACTGAATCCAAGAACCTCAGAAGACACATACATTTTCAACAGTGTATGGAATATGCATATATAAATACATGTACGTGTATGTACATACCTACATGTACATATATATGTATGCATACTTCATATATATTAAATACATGCATGTAATGTATATAAATATGGGCTTCTCTGGATGGCTCAGATGGTAAAGAATCTGCCTACAATGCAGGAGACCCAGGTTCTATCCCTGGGTTAGAAGATCCCTTGGCGGAGGGCATGGCAACCCACTCTTGTGTTCTTGCCTGGAGAATTCCCATGAACAGAGGAGCCAGGCAGGCTATAGTCCACAGGATCACAGAGTTGGACACTACTGGAGCACCTTAGCATGCATGACAAAATATGTTTAAAGATCTCCTCTTCTCAAACCAGGTTTACAAAATTATGTTTATACAATTTAATCCAAATAAACTCTATTCCATTAATCACAAATTCTTACTTAGTAGAGGAAAATTTGTGAAGATTTCATTCATTCTTAGAGCAGATTTCATTAAGTAGGTATTTTGGTCAATGCTATATAAGTGAGAAATTGTATACTTGTTATTTTAAATTAATAGAAATGAATTATTCTTTGAAATATGCCAATAATATACACTTTAAAAAAGTTATCTTCATTTGCTAAACTAACAGAAGAGTAATTATTATGACACCTGCCATCCCGACTTATACTATGAATTAGTTGATTCTGACTTTGTTTGACTTTGTTTAAATATTAAGAAATGATGACAAAAACTTCTAGAGTGTAGATTGATCATCTAGAATTCTTTAAAATGGGCACCTATAAAAATGATTATCATAGAAAAGTATTCTAATATTCTAGATAGTATGTACATTGGACTTTAGAAGTTAGTTTTATAAGGAAACAATTTCCTTGAGTCTGATTTTTAAGAAAATTAGACATTTACAGTGAATTTATGGAAGACTTTTATTAAGCAACCTGCAATACCAAATAAGAGCAATCTTTTTGAAGTCATGATCTGATAGGTTTAGTATTAGAATCTTATTTACAAAGAATACGTTTTGTTACAGCAAAGATCACAGCCTTATGCTATTTAATTTATGTATATGTGAGGGTCATGTTTTATATTTAATCTTATTTTTGATGAATCCAAGGAATGTTTATCTATTGTTTTACAGTTGTTTATTCTCACAGATAAAATATGTATGTCCAAGAAACATTTTATCTGTGCTAGAAAGCATCTGATTTGTTTCTCAATCACAATAAAAGTGCCAAAGTAAATTCACTGTTTTCATGACTGTGCTATTTATTATTATCTCAACTATTATCACAGTATTATATTTACACATGACCATTAACTACAAAATGCTGATATGCTAATATGAATGAACATGGAAATTCAAAACTGGTAAAATTACTCATGTTGATTTTTTATATTTAGTAACAGTTTTCTTTGGTAAATATCATTTTTGCTTTTAATTATGTCTTAACAAGTAGTGATTATGATGTGTAACTCCTTTTGGAAAATAAATGACTTAAATTGACCTACTTTAATTTTATTCATTATCTCTAACTGTTATTAAAACCTGTATTTGACATATGTGAATATTATTTGATCTTTTCAAACCACATTCATTCTCATTAAGAAAGCCCCAAGACATTTTCTTTCAGAATATTTTTCAAATATTCTGCGATTTTACTACTTATGTGAAATGTGACAGCACTTTCAAGTTCTTTATTATGGTTTCCTTCTCCAGCAAAACCAATTATTCCACATATATTAGTGCCTGGTTTTGAACTCAATATTTAAGCAATTAGTATCTGTATCTGTAAATTAATACATTTATATTCCTAATGTAGTTTTAATCATACAAAATGAATGGAAACTGTCTTTTGGGTGCATTCGTGTTAAAGGTAAAGACTGTTTATTTGATGTTAAAGCTCAATTAAACTACAGTTTGAGGGAAGAGGAGGTAATTTTTTGACATTTTCTGGCTGATTCTAATTTCTAGTTTTTCACGATAGAGGACAACTAAAGAAATATTCACATTATCTTTCAAAGTAAAAATGTCTACTTTAGACAAATTGTACTTGTTTTCATATTTTCATAGCCAGTAATTGCTGACAAAGATGTTCACGTAATGACACCTAATTCACTAAAATTATTTGAACTTTAGTATAAGCCCTTTAACTTTGAATTAAGTGGTACACACACCTGTGAAGATGTTTCTATGTACTGATGAATATATATATATATATCTATCAGAGTAGACAGATCATATCCTTCTGATTGTTATGACTGATAGAGAGAATATAATTTTAAAATAAATTTACCTGATAGCTTATCATTAGTAAGAATGTACTTCTGCTATGCCTTGACATATTTATACCAGCTGAAAAGTAAGTGCTATTATAATTCTAAGCCCATGAAACAGCTCTGGTGAAAAATTAAAATGTATTTATTCACAATGCTTTCTACTTAGTTGACTCCATGAATAATATAATTCAGTTCACTTCAATTGCTCAGTCGTGTCCGACTCTTTGTGACCCCATGAATCGCAGCAATCCAGGCCTCCCTGTCCATCACCAACTCCCGGAGTTCACTCAGACTCACGTCCATCAAGTCAGTGACATCATCCAGCCATCTTATCTTCTGTCGCCCCCTTCTCCTCCTGCCCCCAATCCCTCCCAGCATCAGGGTCTTTTCCAATGAGTCAACTCTTCGCATGAGGTGGCCAGAGCACTGGAGTTTCAGCTTTAGCATCATTCCTTCCAAAGAAAT
>SJXQ01011719.1:185326-216852 GCA_006408695.1 Aepyceros melampus
ACAGCCTTTTTGCTTTTTTGCATTTCTTTTCCATGGGGATGGTCTTGATCCCTGTCTCCTGTACAATGTCACGAACCTCTGTCCATAGTTCATCAGGCACGCTACTACATTACATAAATTCAAAGTTATGACTTCTATATACTGCTTATGACCAGTTGGGCAGGTCCATTTATAAATTTCGGGGCTCCTCAGGTGGCT
Source organism: Aepyceros melampus (assembly GCA_006408695.1). NCBI lineage: Eukaryota > Metazoa > Chordata > Mammalia > Artiodactyla > Bovidae > Aepyceros > Aepyceros melampus. Next base: position 185,525 of record SJXQ01011719.1, read on the forward strand.
CAGTGGTAAAGAAACTGTCAGTGCAGGAGATGCAGGAGACAGGGGTTCAGTCCCTGGGTCGAGATGATCCCCTGGAGTTGGAAATGGCAACCCATTCCAGGATTCTTGCCAGGAAAATCCTGTGGACAGAGACAGTTGATGGTCTACAGTCTACAGGGTGGCAAAGAGTTGGACATGACCGAAAACGTTCTGCCTCACATAACCGCACACACATACTTACAGATTTCATACTAAATGAAAGTACATATGCTGATGATTGAAGCTTAATGGCTAGAAAAGATGAAGAGGGAGAGCAAGCCACACTTTCTGTGTTTTTCCCAAATAAGATACCACTCACAGGTCAGGCCATCATAACGTGACTCCACAGTCTAATAATGCTGCTCAGACCCGTTGTGTAAGGCAACACTTCTCTTCAGGGAGTAGTGAATTCTACTGGCCCATACACCATTGCAAGAGAGATAGATAATTGTGAAATGCAGACACATCCTTGGATAACTAAGCCCATGGTGAAACAGACCTAAAACAAAACTTCACAATAAAAATCCATCATTGATTACAACACTCCCATGAGCTCTCCTTCTTCTTCTTCTTTTTTTTTTAACAATATAGCATTTTATTTTATTTTCTTAATTTTTCCGCTGTGCTGGATCCTCGTTGCTGTGCGAGGGATGTCTCGAGTTGTGGTGCAGTGCTCCTCATTGCAGTGGCTCCCCTTGTGGTGGAGCACAGGCTCTGGGGCACGCAGGTTTCAGTAATTGTGGTGCATGGGCTCTGTAATTGCGGCACATAGGCTCTAAAGCTCAAGCATAATAGTTGAGGCACATGGGCTTAGTTGCCTTTCAGCATGTAGAACTTCCCAGACCAGGGATCAAACCCATGTCCCCCATTGGCAAGCAAATTCTTAACCACTGGACCACTAGGAAGTCCCATTAGCCCCTATTCTGACTGATAAAATATGTGGTTCTTTCACCCTTCAAGATCAATGTTCAGTAATCCCTGAGGATTCTTATGATTTTTCCTTTCACAATCTACAGTTTACAGGTCTGTTTAGGAATGGCTAGGATGATGATTAGTGATATAAATTTTTAGAAAAGTTGCAAGACACAAAGGTCCTGGGTTTTCTTGTATTGAAGGGACTCTGGAACCTCATCATAAATGTATTTATTACAAAAATAGTAAGTTGTCTGCCCCTCTCAAGATGTCTCATCAAATACTACTTGATAAACTCTTTTTAGCATTCCAATATTTTTAAGTCTGTTGATGCATGCATGCATACCAAGTCGCTTCAGTCATGTCTGACTCTTCGCAACCCTATGGATTGTAAACCACCAGGCTCCTCTGTCCATGGGGATTCTCCAGGCAAGAATACTGGAGCAGGTTGTCATTTCCTATTGCAGGGGATCTTCTCCACTCAGGGGTCAAACCTATGTCTCATTATGCATTGCAGGGGGGTTCTTTGCCACTAGCGCCACTTGGGAAGCCCAAGTTTGTTGATATCATCTTCTGTAATACACAAAGGAAGTTCGGCCCTTTCAGCTTCATATTTTTGAGCCCATATTACAGTGAACTCATCAGGTAAGCTGTTAGACATCTTAGTCCATCAAACTTAAACACTTAATTCAAAATCTTTGCGTTAGAGGGCTAATATCAACAAATGTGATCTGATTCAACATTTTATGTCCTTCAACCTTGACCCCCCCAGTCATATAATTCATTTCTACTCTTATTTTCAAGTATTCTGTCTATGTAAATTGACTAGATCATGCAACTATTTTGGTGTCTATCATGCCTTCCATGGGTCTTACTTTGAATTTCTTGCTTTGGAGCCAGCTGAGCCTTGAGTCTGGGAACAGTGGTAAAATGGAGACCTGTGAACTATGTCACATAAACTAAAGCTGGATTTTGTAAATAAAGTTCTTATGGAATACATTCACAACCATTTTATATATGTTGTCTATGGTTGCTTTTTGTACTACAACAGCAGAGTTGAGTAATTAAGACAGAAATCATATGACCTGCAAGCACAAAATAAGCACTGTGAAAATGTTACTGGTTCAGTCATGTCCAACTATTTACAAGTGCATGGACTGCAGCCCGCCAGGCTCCTCTGTCCTTGGGATTCTCCAGGCAAGAATACTGGAGTGGGTAGCCATTTCCTTCTCTGAGCCTTTATAGTGTAATATGCCCAGAATATTTCTCATAGTAAAGGCCTAATCTCCAGAAGAAAAGGCATTGCCAAAATCTCATTCCAGCTGGGAATAGTGCTACATCTACTTTGGTCTTCCCATGCAGAATTAGTGGTAAAGAATCCACCTGCCAGTGTAGGAGACATAAAATACATGGATTCGATTCCTGAGTTGGGAAGATTCCCTGAAGAAGGAAATGACAACCCACTCCAATATTTTCTTGCCTGGAAAATTCCATGGAAAGAGGAGTCTGGTGGGCTATAGTCCATGGGGCTGTAAAGAATCAGACATGACCGACCAACTGAGCACTGTCTCTTTAGCCTTCTTGTCTAACCAAAAGTATATTGGTGATGAGGAGGCAGGTAGCATAATAAGCAGAAGTTAGAGCTTCAAGGAAATAAACCAGGAAACAAGGAGCCAAAGAAGGAAGTAGAAAGGAGAGGAGAGAACATGTTACACCACTAGAGAAGCATGAGTTCCTAGCCCCAGTGAGTTCAAACAATGAGACTGAACTGTAAGCTTATGTACAGCTCTTTTTTTCCCTCGTGTCACATGTTCAGTCCCTTCGGTCATGTCCAGCTCTTTGTGAACTATGGGCTGTAGCCCATCAGGTTCCTCTGTCCATGAGATTTCCCAGGCAAGAATATTGGAATGGGTTGCCATTTCCTTCTCCAGGGGATGTTCCTGACCTATGGATTGAACCTGTATCTCCTCTCTCTCTCTTCTGCATTGCAGGCGGATTCTTTACTGCTGAGCCACCAGGGAAACCCCTTTCTTTCTAGATTTTAGCAAAACTCAAACAGAATACAGAATGGTAACTGTGAATTACTGCTGAAGTGAAGTCACTCAGTCATGTCCAACTCTTTGCAACCCCATGGACTGTAGCCTATCAGGCTCCTCCGACCGTGGGATTTTCCAAGCAAGAGTACTGGAATGGGTTGTCATTTCCTTCTCCAGGGGATCTTCCCAATCCAGGGACTGAACCCAGGTCTTTTGCATTGCAAACAGACGCTTTACCATCTGAGCCACCAGGGAAACCCAAACATGAACTCCTTCTTGAAGATAATTTATGGAAGTCCAAATCAACAGAGATTTAAAAAGCACATAGAAAAAAAAAAAAGAAAGAAAGAAAAGAAAAGTCAAGGATTTTTAGGCCTATAATACATGTAGTTACAGCAAATTTTAAACACAGATAAACTCAAATATTTTAATATAAATTTTCATATAACATCTCATTTGCCTCAGTTCCTATTATCCAAAACCTTTCTGCCTTTCAGCAAAAAATTACAAGGCAGGTCAAAAGCCAACAACAATCACAACAAAATAATCTGAAGAGATAACTTAAGAATTATAAGCAGGAACCTCCCTTGCGGGCCACTGGATAAGAGTTTGCCTTCTATTGCAAAGGATGCAGGTTTAATACCTAGTAGGGGAGCTAAGATTCCATGTCTCATGCCCTCAAACCCAAAACATCAACAAGAAACAGTACTGTAACAAACTCAATAAAGACTTTAAAAATGATCCACATCAAAAAAATCCCTTTAAAAAAAGAGATTATAACCAAATTCAGACAAGATACAAATGTTGAAATTATTACACAAGACATTAAAAATATCTGTTGTTCATATGTTAGTCATTATCCTCATCTGCCATCTGTCCTTACCAAGAGCCTCATGGCTTATCTATCCACTTCCAAACTGAACCTTTCCTATATGTGCTTTTAGAATGATAGTACCCATTTGTTTGTTTCGAAAGAGAAGAAAATCTTGAACTATATTTATGCTCTCAAACTCTAGGTTTCAGAGTAATTTTCTGCTCATGGATGTAATATTGTTTTATCCTAGAATACTTAGTTTAGGAGATGGATAAATATGTGTGTGTGCTAAGAAGCTTCAGTCCTGTCCGACTCTTTGCTACCCTATGGACTGCAGCTCGCCAGGCTCCTTTAAGCAAGAGTTCTCCAAGAATATTGGAATTCTCCAATATTCACTGCAAGAATATTGCAGTGGATTGCCATTCCATTTCCTCCTCCAGGGGATTTTCCCAACCCAGGGTCAAACCCGCATCTCCATTGAGTCGTGATGATGCCATCCAACCATCTCATCCTCTGTCATCCCCTTCTCCTCCTGCCTTCAGTCTTTCCCAGCATCAGCATCTTTACCATGAGCACCACCTATTTCGGAAGATGGGTTAAGATAGGAAATTCAAATTTATGTTAACACAGGTAAAATATTTAACAGTTGATCTTCATTCCCAGCCAAGATACAAATCAGGTAGTGCTAATAATTTCTGCTTCTCTAAAGGATTTTTTCCTTTTAATATATAAAGAGCTTGATTTTGGCAACTTTCTCTGGAATACCATGTCTAATCCCAACTACCCAATCTTGTGGCACTCAGTTGTGAATATAGTAAGACACATAGTATATAGCAGTAGCAAAATAAGACAGTAAAATAGAAAAAAGGTTGAGAGTGATGAGTGACAAAACAATAGTAATGATGATGAAGCCACAACAAATTATAATTTTGAAACTCACTATAACCCCTGCCCCACAGGACAGCCCTGTAGACAGACAGGATATCACAAAAAATAACTTAGTGTATGTATATTTTATATCTAAACAGTTTTAACTAAGGTGATAACTTCTTAAATGCATTTTAAATATTTATCTTTGCATATTAACCAACAAAAAGAAGGATGTGTATCTTATATGAACAATGTGAAATAAGAAAGATTCTTTTAGCTCAAATTTAATGCAGCACTAAGCTAGCAAGCATGAAGCACATTTCAAGTCAAATTCAAAAACCACAGGGTAGTAAATTCAGTACTGGGGGATTCATGTTCACGCTTGTGAAAATCCAAATAGAAATCCTTTACTATTCCATTAAGGGCTGCTATAAAATTCATATTGTGGTCCCCAGGATGGAGAAAACTTTCTTTTCTTAAAAAAAAAAAAAAATTTTACTTAAAATGTATTACTTTTGCTTTTCTTTCTTATGCTTATTTTTTTAATGTCTTTATTTTCTGATTAGAATTCACTGAGAAATTGATATAGTTGATCACTTTCATGTCTTTTTCTCTGATATATCATTTTCCATCTAAATAATCTGTCACTAGTTAGCAGCAATGATTCATTTAATTTTTCTGTGTCTCAGGGTTTTATTGAGATTTCTTTTGCAGCGTTTAAATTTCAGTTTAATATCCTGCTATTTTGGAATAAGAAAAAAAAAACACTTGTGCTGTTTCAAAGTAGTTTGAAATTTTTTCATAAAAAACTGGAGTTTCACCATCATTATTTGCACAGAAGTTTTCCTTGTAGCCAGTAAAAATAAGCTTTTGCTTTTCATGTTGAAATGTAAACTATTATTTAATATGTTGTTGTTCAGCTGTTAAGTCATGTCTGAGTCTTTGCAACTCCACGGGCTGCAGCATGCCAGGCTTTCCTGTCCTTCACTATCTCCCGGAGTTTGAGCAAATTCATGTCCATTGAATCGGTGATGCCATACAGTAGTTGCATCCTCTGTCACCCTCTTCTCTTCCTGCCCTCAATCTTTCCCAGCACCAGAGTCTTTTCCAGTGAGTCAGTTCTTTGCATCACATGTCCAAAGTATTGGTTCAGCTTCAGCATCAATCTTTCCAACGAATATTCAAGGTAAGTTTTGTTTAGGAGTGACTGGTTTAATCTCCTTGCTGTCCAAGGGACTCTCAAGAGTCTTTTCCAGCACAACAATTTGAAAGCATCAGTTCTTCAGTGCTCAGCCTTCTTTATGATCCAATTCCCACATCCCTGTACAACTACTGGAAAAACTATAGCTTTGGCTATATGGACATTTTTGGCAAAATGATGAGATGGTGACTGCAGCCATGAAATTAAAAGATGCTTACTCCTTGGAAGGAAAGTTATGACCAACCTAGACAGCATATTGAAAAGCAGAGACATTGCTTTGCCAACAAAGGTCCGTCTAGTTAAGGCTATGGTTTTTCCAGTGGTCATGTATGGATGTGAGAGTTGGACTGTGAAGAAAGCTGAGCGCTGAAGAATTGATGCTTTCGCACTGCGGTGTTAGAGAAGACTCTTGAGAGTCCCTTGGACTGCAAGGAGATCCAACCAGTCCATTCTGAAGGAGATCAGCCCTGGGATTTCTTTGGAAGGAATGATGCTAAAGCTGAAACTCCAATATTTTGGCCATCTCATGCAAAGAGTTGACTCATTGTAAAAGACTCTGATGCTGGGAGGGATTAGGGGCAGGAGGAGAAGGGGACGACAGAGGATGAAATGGCTGGATGACATCACTGACTCGATGGACGTGAGTCTGAGTGAATTCTGGGAGTTGGTGATGGACATGGAGGCCTGGTGTGCTGCAATTCATAGGGTCACAAAGAATCAGACACGATTGAGAGACTGAACTAAACTGAACTAGGTAGTGATAGCTTTTCTTCCAAGGAGCAAGGATCTTTTAATTTCATGGCTGCAGTCACCATCCACAGTGATTTTGGATCCCAAGAAAATAAAATCTGTCACTGTTTCCACTTTTTCCCATCTCCATTATTTAATATATAATTCTTTAAAAGTCATGTCCTATTTAGTGATTTTTTTCATGCAACAAATAAAGATACCCTAAAAATGTGTGTACATATGTGTGGCAGAAATTTTTTGTTTGTTTTTATTTTTCATCTCAATTTATGACAAGTGATAATCCCTGAAAAAATCTGAAGGAAAAGTTTCAAGGTATTTCTCTTGTTTCTTTTACTTTGTTGACACTATTCTCCAGGATAATTTTTATTAAACTGTCCCTTATCTACCATCTCAAAATCTTCAAATATGAAAATAATGATGATAACAATAAAAGGTGCTATCTGGACATCTGTCCAATATAAGTACCATATATTTTGAAACCTAGTAGATAGCCATTGGAATAAGTTTTTAATACACAATAAGTTATTACTATTACCTCTTTCTAGATGTTAGCTTTAGACTATTTTTATCTAAGTTACCTTGGCCTGACCCACAAGTAGAAAGTTGTATAAAATAATAAAAGTTAAATGATTTTCAACTTTTCAACTAACCTGTAAGCAGTCTGCAATCGTCTAAAAATAAAATATGGTTTATACCTACAGTGCACATGTCATCTATCTGAAAAGTTGTCAGTTGACAACTTAGAACATGCATTTTATGTTTCATTATTTAAATTTGAAGTTTTTTACTTCCACTTGTACTTTTTGACAAAAATTACACTAAATGCCATGCCTTATAACCATATAACATTCTTTAAGATTTCTTTTTTTTAACTTGAAAGTAACTGATTAGCTAAAACCAAGCAAAATAAAGTAAAAAAAAATATGATTTGTATATTTTCTTGCAAAATGTGGTCATAAATTTAACTGTCCTCTCAAATGTTTGCAACATATTTAAACATTTATAATAGAAATTCTACCATCTAATAAATCAAAACTATTCCCAAGTTTTCATAAATATCTCAGAGATCCATCCTATTCATATCAGTTACAGAAATATGGGAACAGAGAACCTTCCTATGCAAGAGAGGATGGATCCATGGAGAGATTTAGTCACTTATGCAGGTTCAAACATAAGATAATTGTTATGCATCAAACCATAATGATTAAGATTTTTGTTATTTTTAAGATGGTTGTATATCCACACGTTTGTATGAAATAATACAGAGAAATTTCATGTACTCATTTCTAAATTTCTCCCTATTGATAACATCTTGTAAAACTATGGTACAGTATCACGACTGATGTTGAAACTGATCCAGTCAAGAAACATTTCCACAATCACAAGGAGCCCTCGTTTTGCCCATTCACAGCCACCCACACTTCCTTAACACTCCCCCCTCCACCTTAGCCTCTGACAACTTCTATTCTCAATTTCTGGAATTTTAAGGTGTTATATATCATTTTAAGGTGTTATATATATGTAATCAAACAGTATTTAACTTTGGGAATTTATTTTCACTCAAGCTGATCCTCTGGAAATTCATCAGATTGTCACATGCATTTGTTCCTTTTTGATTACTAGAATGCTATGGTATAGATGTACCAGAGTTTGTTTAATCATTTACCTGTTGAAAGAAATTTGGATTCTTTTTGGTTTTTGAGTATTTTTTTTGATAAGCATGAATAAAGCTGTTATAAAATTTCACGTACAGATTTCTGTGTAAACATGTCTTCATTTCTCCAGGAAACATCCTGAGATGCACAATTATTGTGTTGTACAGTAGTTACAGGGTTTTTCAAGTAGTTCAATGGTAAAAAAAATCCACCTGTCAATGAAGAAGATACAGGTTTGACCCCTGGGTTGGGAAGATCCCCTGGAGAAGGAAATGGCAACCCAATTTAGTATTCTTGCCAGGATAATACCATAGACAGATGAGCCTGGCAGGCTATAGTCCATGGGGTCACAAAGAGTAAGACGTGACTGAGCATGCATATATTTAGTTGTATCAAGAAATTATCAAACTGTTTTGCAGAATGTCTGTACATTTCACATTTCAATCAGCAATATATGAGGAATCTAGTTTCCTGTGTCCTTGTCAGCACTTGGTATTGTCTCTATGTTTTTATTTTAGCCATTCTAAAAGGTGTGCAGTGATATCCATTGTGATTTTAATTTACATATATAACAGCTAAAATGTTGAATATCTTATTTCTTATTTATCATTATTATGTCCTCTAGAGTGTTATATCTCTTTTGTCTTTTATCCATATTCTAATTAGATTCTTTTGGTTTTTTTACTGTTCAGTTTTGGCTGCTCTTTATATATTCTGGATGCTAGTTTTTAGCAACATTTTCTCCCAGTTGTAGCTTGTATTTTCATATCCTTAATAGAATCTTTGAAGAATAAACATTTTAAATTTTCAAGAAACCCAACATCTCTTTCCTTTTTATAAATCATGCTTATGGTAACAAATTTAAGAAATTATTTGCCCGAATATTTTCTCCTATGTTCATTTCTGTTACATATTTACAACTTACATTTAAACCTCTGATTCACTTTGAGTTAATTTTTGTATAAAGCATAACATTTACTTCTTCTAGATTTTTGAACCTATTGTTTCATCTGTCTATATTACTCCCTTGACTTTATTCCTTTCTAATTTCTATTCATCTTTCAGGAATCAATTTTGGCAGCTATTTCTTGGAAAACTTTTACAAGAATTTTTAAATCAGGATGAGATGCTATTTTATTTTAAATCCTCCAATATGCCCTCAAGCATAGCTTATATTATGCAATATTAATTATCCAGTTTACATGTATTCTTTATTGAGTTGCAAGATATTTAAGGAAATGCAGCCTTTCTACCTTGTTCACTTATCCCAACTGCTTGACAGAAAGTACTACTCAGTAAATGTTTTTTTAATGAATAGCTGAATAAAGATTCATGCTTCTTACACAAATCAGAGTACAAATAGATACTGATGGTTGCCTGCTACTCTCAGCTTTCATTAGTCCCAATCTTGCTCAGTCTCCACAATTAAAATCATTTCAAAATGTTTCAAAGCATGTGAATAAATGATCAGGAGCCATCATAACAGTACAATACATCTTTAACAGCTACCACTATATTAAACTCTCGTGTTTTTCTAGGTTGCTGTACTGCCCTTTCTTGACTTTATCTAAGTAGCAGCAAAATGGAGAGTGAAAGAAGCCATTGGATGACTTCTTTCTTATCTTTTGTCTTTCCTTCAAACGTAAAGGACTTTTAGTATTAAAACTCAAAGCCATTTTGACATTTTGACAGCAACTCCTTAAATCTATTTCTTTCAAAGAAGTTTGAGAAAATTTAGTTAAACTTTTGACCAATTCCAATAGAATACTTATATCTCTCAGGAGGCCATTATTTTCCCTACTTTATGGTCATTCAGATAAATAGTAGAACATACAATTTGCAGTTATTTCAATAAGTTAATCTCTATTTTCTATATTTCACCTTTAAGTTAATGTATTCAGTTCAGTTCAGTCGCTCAGCCATGTCTGACTCTTTGTGACCCCATGAATTGCAGCATGCCAGGCCTCCCTGTCCATCACCAACTCCCAGAGTTCACTCAGACTCATGTCCATCAAGTCGGTGATGCCATCCAGCCATCTCATCCTCTGTCGTCCCCTTCTCCTCCTGCCCCCAATCCCTCCCAGCATCAGAGTCTTTTCCAATGAGTCAACTCTTCACATGAAGTGGCCCAAGTACTGGAGTTTCAGCTTTAGTATCATTTCTTCCAAAGAACACCCAGGGCTGATCTCCTTCAGAATGGACTGGTTGGATCTCCTTGCAGTCCAAGGGATGCTCAAGAGTCTTCTCCAACACTACAGTTCAAAAGCATCAATTTTCTTCAGTGCTCAGTTTTCTTCACAGTCCAAATCTCACACCCATACATGACCACTGGCAAAACCATAGCCTTGACTAACTAGATGGACCTTTGTTGGCAAAGTAATGTCTCTGCTTTTGAATATGTTATCTAGGTTGGTCATAACTTTTCTTCCAAGGATTAGAGCTCCTTTTTGTTGTAAGTGGCAGAAATTTTACTCAACAAGTTAAATTCAAATGGAATTTGTTTGTAAATATAACTGGAAAATTGAAGGACTGGCCCTGGCTTTGTGAATTGGTGGTCCAGAGATCCAAAGGATGACACCAGCCATCCCATTATCATATCTCTCTTTCTCTCTCTCTCGCTCTCCCTCTCGATGGTTTACCCAAGTTCACTTTACCTCCTTTTCACCTCTTTTTTAAATTCCTTTACTCTGTTCTGTGCTTAGTTGCTCAGTCATATCCGACTCTCTGCTACCCCATGGACTGTAGTCTGCTAGGCTATTCTGTCCATGGGGATTCTCCAGGCAAGAATACTGGAACCAGTTACCATGCCCTCCTCCAGTGGATCTTCCCCACCCCAGGATTGAACCCAGGTCTCGCAAATTACAGGAGGGTCTTTACTGTCTGAGCCACCAGGGAAGCCCTCCTTTTCTCTACCTGTTTTGTTTTTGACATGTTCTGCCCATAAGACCCCAAAATGAGTCTCAAAAATTATAAATGACATGATTCTCATATTCCAGACAAAGAATTCTCTCTTTCCAATCTTAAAGCAGCAAGTTGCATATTTCTTATATGTTACTGGTATTGTTTGACATGGTTAGGTATTTTATGATCAGCCAGTCTGGAGTCTCATGATTTTCTCAGTGACCTGTGCTAGGTGTTATAACAATTACACATTGTCATCATTTTACCAGACCTAAATAATCTAAAAAAAAAAAAAAGGAAATTTCTGAACAGGAAATGATGTGCTAAGGCACAAGAAGGAAATGACTCTAACATAGCATCTTCTTTCACCAAATTCATATATCAGTAAATTTGATTGATATTTTCTATTTTAATAAGGTATCTATTCCACTTCTTAAATCAATATATACGTCTAAATCAAAATTAAAAAAAAAATTCCCAAGACAGCAAAACACTGAAGTAATCATATACAAAGACTAATGTTAAAGAAAGTTTCAAGTTGTATATTTATCCACAAGCCATTCTTTAGTTTCAAGTAGTGTATTGTTATCATGTTTATTAGTATTTTATTATAAAACACATGTTTTTTAATAAAACATAAAGTCGAATTAAGTCTAGCTTTCAACGTGCTAAATTACACAGTATTTTAGAATAGAATTTAAATAAGTAGACCTATCAAGATAATTTATTCTATTGTTCATTTAATTGAAAAGAAAATTGTCACCTCCAGAATTTCACATCAAACTGAAAATACTTACTCTATTTTAATATTACTTAGAGTCTACATAGAATTCCCATTTCTATTACCTCAAATATTGATTAATTTATACAATATATTTCTCATCAATTGTATATAGGTTAGCTAACTGCTAAAGATACAAGTAAATAACATTCCAAGTTAAGCTATTTCAACAATTCAGAAAGGCAAACTTAAGATATTAATATTTTCAACAGCTTTTGAATGCAGTCCACAGAATTTTTTTTTCTATGTTATGCCCCATAGAAAATTGATGGGCCTCACTTTCAACTCACTCCCTCCATTAAGGCAATCAGTTGGACAAGATGATATCATTAAAAGTGAGAGACCCCAAATCCATGCCGTAAACCTAAGAAAAGCCTCAGGTGCTGACAGATTTCCCATCGATTCTTATGAAACCTGATTGCGGCAATTATTGCTAACATCAGAGAGTCTTTTCAGAATTTTTTAAGACCAGAATTATGTCCCAAGACATGAAAACTCCCTTGATCCCATAATCCTTAAAAAGATGACAAGGTAAGGAACAATTGGCAGATTTTCATCCTCTTTTACTCTCCTGAATAGAGAGTACAAGATTGTTTCCAAGGTTTTAGCTACACACCTCAATGATATCATTCCTGCCCTCATATACTAAGATTAGGAAGGATTCACCCTGGGTAGCTCTAAGAAGATAATACCTGAAAAATATTTCCATCTAATCCATCAGTCACATCTCCCCAAAATCATCATACCAATGAATCAGTAACTGTTTCTTAAAGGAAATAAATAAACTTAATAAAAAGATGTTGGGTGCTCTTGTCCACCCCATTAAGTTGATCTCCCATAGAAAAGATTAAAATCTCTAATTTACTCATTATGCTTCAATGCTCATCTTACTTCCAGCCAAATTACCACAGTTCTTCTGCCATCTGGTCATCATTCAACTGTTGTTTTTCTGGTGTCAGGGAAATTTTAAACAAGTAGGAAAAAACGCTCAAAGGGATTTGGGAACAGTTAGTATTCTTGCTAAACTTATCTCTTAGCTTGAAAAAAAAAAAATTGGGTGGGAAGATTTAGAATGCTGACCACTACAATCCTTTTTTATCCTTCCTGATAAAATTATACCTATTCCTCTATGGTATAATTTTAACCTGTACTTTGGGTCAGAATTATTTATAAACTGATACATGTATCATGAATAAAATATTTTGTTTTAAAACACTAATCAAATACCTAGTGTCAGTCATTTAATATTTTTAATTCATAACTAATTCTATACTACTTATATCAGAGTAAGTCACTGGAGATAAAAAGATGAGTGGAACATGGTTATATTTAGGAGGTAGTGAGGGAGATAAGCAGAGATTTAAGCCATTACAACTGCATTAAAAGAAGTGACAATTAAGCCCATCATTTCATAAGGAGGATAATTTTCATACCTGTTTCCTCAAAAGTGAATGCCCTGGACCACAGTCATCCATCTGCTTGGTTAATACAGAATCAGAAAACTCCATATAGAAACACTCCGTTGTAAATTCATTTCAAAAGTCACTCATTCACAATCCATAAGTCTGAGAGAGCTAACACTTTAATAACCTGGTAATACAGACAACTGTGTCAACCTGGTTTTGGTTTATGTACAGAATACACCACTCTCTGAGCAGACCTATTTAGGTATCTCCAACAGGGACTTTTTTCAGTAGTCATGTATGGATGTGAGAGTTGGGCCATAATGAAAGCTGAGCATTGAAGAACTGGTTCTTTTGAACTGTGGTGCTGGAGAAGACTCTTGAGAGTCCCTTGGACTACAAAGAAATCCATCCAGTCAATCCTAAAGGAAATCAGTCCTGAATATTCATTGGAAGGACTGATGCTGAAGCAGAAACTCAAATACATTGGCCACCTGATGCAAAGAACTGACTCATTGGAAAAGACTCTGATTCTGGGAAAGATTGAAGGCAGGAGGAGAAGGAGAGGACAGAGGATGAGATGGTTGGATGGTATCATCAACTTGATGGACATGAATTTGAGCAAGCTCCCAGAGTTGGTGATGGACCAGGAAGCCTGGGGAACTGCAATCCATGGGGTTGCAAAGAGTCAGACATGACTGAGCAACTGAACTGAACTTAGGATCTGAACACAGACTTATCCACGTAGATTGCAAAACTTCATTTATTTGGGAAATATATGTGTTCATTAGGTTTTACAACAATTTCTTTCCTACTCCACATTTCCTCTACAGTGAACAAGTGAATTATGACTTTAATGAAGGTAAAAGTGAATGAGTGAAGAAGTTGCTCAGTCGTGTCCAACTCATTGCGAACCCATGGACTGTAGCCTACCAGGCTTCTCCATCCATGGGATTCTCCAAGCAAGAATACTGGAGTGGGTTACCATTTCCTTCTCCAGGGGATCTTCTCAACCCAGGGATTGAACCCGGGTCTCCTGCATTGGAGGCAGATGCTTTAACCTCTGAGCCACCAGGGAAGCCCTTTAATGAAGGTAAGATTTACATAAAAGACAAAGAACTAGAGTGCTAACTGAAACATCTGTATTAGAGACAAGGCCAAACATTTAGTAGTTATTGGAAGAAATATAATTCTTCCTAGATGGTTCAGATGGTAAAGAATCTGCCTTCAATGAAAGAGACCAGGGTTCAATCCCTAGATCAGGAAGATCCCCTGGAGAAGGAAATGGCTACCCACTCCTGTATTCTTTCCTAGAGATCCCATGGATAGAGGAGCCTGGTTGGCTATAGTCCATGGGGTCACAAAGAGTCAGACACGACTGAGGAGCTAACACAGTAATACACAGAAGAAATATATGGGGCTTCCCAAGTGGTACTAGTGGTAAAGAACTTGCCTACTAATGCAGGAAATGCAAGAGACAGGGATTCGGTCCTTGGATCAGGAAGATGCCCTGGAGAAGGGAATGGTAACCCACTCCAGTATTCATATCTGGAAAATCTCATGGACAGAGGAGCCTGGCTGGCTATGGTCCACAGGGTCACAAAGAGTTGACACAACCAAAGCGACTTGGCACATATCCAAGCATGCAGAAGAAATGTATGCAAAAATCTAGTGACCGATAAGATGTGGCACCAGACTACTTGGGTTTAGAGCTCATTGAAGAATTGTTTTTCTTACATATCTTTGAAACATACTCAAATAATCTGTTGAAACCCATGGATTTATTTACTCTTTTTTATCTGTTGTCTTCAATATCCTTTTGTTGTTGTTGCTCAGCTGCTCTGTCATATTCAACTCTTTTGTACCCCAGGAAAGTTATATGGGCTCCTCTGTCCATTGAATTTCCCACACAAGTGTATTAGAGTGGGTTGCCATTTTCTTTTCCAGGGAATCATCCTATTCAGGGATGGAACTCGTGTCTCCTACATTAGCAGGTACATTCTTTACCGCTGAGCCGCCAGGAAAGACCTCCATGCAAATTTCATTTCTAAGTTCCCAACTGTCATTCTTGATTTCTTAACATGGAAATTTAGTGTTCAGAATTGACAGAATTATCTCCCTTGATGTCCTCTTCCCCAATCCCTGTACAAATATCTTTGCTTTGCCATATAATTTCTATGCTGATTTGAACAATACTTTATTCTCTAATTCTCTCACATCTGAAATAGATATTTTTATTCTCTATATCTAATTACCGCTCAGAGTAACTCCTACAATGATATCTTTCATATTTTTATACTCTGTATTAGTCATCACCATTCTGATTGACATTACCATTATTTTTATATATTACTAAAATAACTTCTTATTGAAACTACTAGCTTCTTCAGTTCAGTTCAGTCACTCAGTCATGTCCGATTCTTTGCGACCCCATGAATCGAAGCACGCCAGGCCTCCTTGTCCATCACCAACTCCCGGAGTTCACTCAGACTCACATCCATTGAGTCCGTGATGCCATCCAGCCATCTCATCCTCTGTCGTCCCCTTCTCCTCCTGCCCCCAATCCCTTCCAGCATCAGAGTCTTTTCTAATGAGTCAATTCTTCACATGAGGTGGCCAAAGTACTGGAGTTTCAGCCTTAGCATCATTCCTTCCAAAGAAATCCCAGGGCTGATCTCCTTCAGAAAGGACTGGTTGGATCTCCTTGCAGTCCAAGGGACTCTCAAGAGTCTTCTCCAACACCACAGTTCAAAAGCATCAATTCTTCGGTGCTCTGCTTTCTTCACAGTCCAACTCTCACATCCATACATGACTACTGGAAAAACCACAGCCTTGACTAGATGGACCTAAGTCGGCAAAAGTAATGTCTCTGCTTTTGAATATGTTATCTAGGTTGTCATAACTTTTCTTCCAAGGAATAAGCATCTTTTAATTTCATGGCTGCTTAATATTATCTATTACTCATAAATTGAGGCCAAAGTCAAGTTCCTAAGGTCAGATAAAACCATACTTTTGCTCAAAAGTAGCCAGTGATATTCCACTAGATTTAAATTGTTATATAGGCTATTATTCTTATTATTTGTTACTAGCTACATTATATTGCCTTTTATTATGTCTAGTGTTTAATTTTCAGCACAGTGTTATGAATTTGAATGTGTGTTTATATTTTAATGATAGTTAGGGAGGATGATTAATTCTCCCAAGGTCCTATACTTATTTATACATTTAAAAATGTTTATTGAGCATTTACTTGGTACTGGGTTCTGTGACTAGCACTGAGAGTTCAGTGATAAAGAGAAAAATGTTCTTGCTTTTCTGGAGCTTAAATTCTACTGAAGGAAGCAGCAAATGAGTGGGTGGCTATTAGCATAACTGATATTATGTTGGTCCCATAAAGTTCCTCTTGTACTTTCACTATCCTACCTAGGACTGTACTGTGTAGTAAATTATTTCTCTGTCATCAAGGACATTGTAGTTAATAAATATTGTTTAATGATAATTAGATGCAAGTGGCCTCTATGTGCTGATAGTCTCCAAACAAAGATAAAGACTTCTGTTGATATATTCTCAGTGTCCATGAGACTAGCTACCCACTCAAATTCTGCCTTCTTGACTGGAGGAGATGAATGGGTCATGCTTGAGGTTCTTCTCTGTGCATCATAGCTTGTAATATCTCTCTAGGCCATAACCTATGAAAAAAGCAGGGCTTATCTCAAGTCATTCTTTATTTCTAAGATCACTGACCTCTGTTGTTTAACTTCCAGTATCTAAAAACTGTTGCTAAATAAAAATGGTGGTGGTTTAGTTGCTCAGTCATGCCCCATGACTTAGCAACCCCATGGACTGTAAACCACCAGGCTCCTCTGTCCATGAGATTTCCCAGGAAAGATTTTGAAAAGGGTTGCCATTTCCTTTTCCGGGTTTCTTCTGGACCCAGGGATCAAATTCATGGACCTATTTCTCCTTTGCAGGCAGATTCTTTTACCACTGAGCTACCAATGATGAGCCACAAATTCAAAAATGTAATAGTCTCTAAGCAAGATGACAAAACTATAACTTATAGTGTAATTTTTGAAATAAAATACAAGTTTAAAAATCTTAACAGGATCCTATTGAAAAAAAGTAGATTATGTAAAGCATAAAGAGCAAAAAAAAAAAGAGTAACTACGTGGGTAAATTTCAAGGGATATTAGCAGTACAGAAAATAACACAGGAAACTCCACCCAACACTCTGGTAATGGCTTATATGGGGAAAGAATCCAAAAAATAGTGGATATATGTATTTGTATAATAGACCTTACTGAAACTAACACAAAATTTTAAATCAATTCTACTCCAATAAAAGGTTTCAAAAAGAATTTCAACTAAATATTCATCAGTCAAAAAGAAATAAAAATGGGACTAAAAAAAACTGAACTAAATTTAATAACAATATAGCATATAAAAACTTGTGAGATTCAACTATAGCAATTTTTATAAAGAAATTAATAGCTTTAAATAAATATACTAGAAATGTTTTAATAAATCTAAATTAAAGGTGAAAGCATCTTTCAGAAAGTTAGAATTGCAGTCTGAAATAAAAGAAATAAGATGGAGGAAAATATTAATAATAAACATAAAACAATAAACTAAATAGGAAAATTATTATAGAGAAAATGAATGAGTTGACATTTTAAAAACTAATAAACCTGACATATTCTTCTCAAGACTGACCAAAAAGAAAATAAAAAAAGAAGTCAAGAGAGAAAATGAGGAACATATATAAAATATCACAGATTGAAAAATGGATATCAATACAAATATTATAGACACTATAGCAATAAATGTAATAGGATTTTTATGAAATGCATTTAATGATTTGAAAAACTGAACAAAATGTACAAATTTCTAGGCAAAAATAAGTAAAACTTCTGAAGAAAGAAGACTTCTGAATGACTCTGAACAAAATGTTAAAGAAAATGAATGAAAAATAAAAATTTCCATCAATGTAATCTCCAGATGCAATTGATTTAGCAATGAATTCTTCTAAACACTTAATGAAGAAATCACATCAAAGGAGCATGAAAGTGAAAGTGAAGTCACTCAGTCGTGTCTGACCCTTTGAGACCCCATGGACTGTCGCCTACCATCCATGGGATTTTCCAGGCAAGAGTACTGGAGTGGGTTGCCATTTCCTTTTCCACCAAAGGAGCATAAGATCTTCTAAAGAACAGAGAAATAAAAAACACTTTCAAAATCATTTTATGAAACCCAGATGATCTTGATTCCAACTTTACAAGGATATCAAGAAAAACAAAAAAATATAAGCTAGTGACTATAATATTAGCATATTGATCTAATGATATATAAAAATACTTAAGTACTATGACCAAAATGAGGAAAGTTAGGCTGATTTATCAACTGAAAAACAGTATGATTTGCTATGTTAAGAGTTAAAGAGAATAAAATAATGATCATA
This sequence comes from Aepyceros melampus, assembly GCA_006408695.1. Lineage (NCBI taxonomy): Eukaryota > Metazoa > Chordata > Mammalia > Artiodactyla > Bovidae > Aepyceros > Aepyceros melampus. Next base: position 204,324 of record SJXQ01011719.1, read on the forward strand.
TTAATTGGTGTGAAAAGGGCAGCTGAAAAAATTTAATATCTATTCATACTAGTCACAGCAAAGAAGGGACAAAGTAAAATTTTATTAATTTGATATGTTATTTCTAAAAAAATTCTAAATAGGAAAGCTCATAAGGTTTTCTTTTTAGAATAGTTTTGTCTTAATAGTAAAATCTTGTAAATTTATACTCTGAAATTTAGAAAAATTCATGTATGCCCATTGCCAATATTTTAACATTTGGCTGAAGGTTTTTTATTATAAGGAAAAATTAAATAAATAAATAGATTAGATATAGGTAGACAATAGATACATAGATAAATAGATAGGCAAATAAGACACAAAGTAAAGAAGAAAACAAAAGTAAAGCTCTCATTATAAGCAAGAACATATCTAAGATATGCAAATATTTACTTTAGAAGAAAAGAATTCAAAAGTGGCAGGGAGATGTGAATGATTCAAATATAATTATGAAATCTTACTTAATGATTTCTGAGTGAAGTTACTCTACACTTCACATTTGGGGAAATAAATTCCAGATGGTTTGGCAATTTAAAATATCATGAGAGTCCAATTTTCTGTTCCAAGGTAAGAAGCTTAGACATCACCACTCCACCATAACTAAAGTAAAAATCTAAACAAACTTTTAAAATCAACAAATCTCCTTGGTTTCAGAATAGCAAAGAAAACACAAAACAAACCGCTGCTCCCAAGATTGGAAAGACAGACAGGGAGTCCTCAAAGTAGACTCAGAAAGCACCCACAGAAACCAATTCTAGGTAGGAAAATCTGAACTGTAATTGAAATGAAATACAGAAGGCTCGTTGTGGCCAAGTCTAAGAGCTAAAAATACAGGGGGACCCAGTCAGAAGAGGGACTCCACAAAACTTTGTGATTTACGTATAGGGTCTCAATAGATTCCCCACAGTAAATATTAGAGAAAAATCCTCTTGTACTTTCAGCATGGAAAAAATAAAAATAACTACTTTGGAATAAACAAAATCATTCTGTTCTTCTTAATAAGTCTGCCATTAGGGGAAACTAGTTAATCAGTCATTAACTTGCCAGGATAAGCACATAAATGACTGAGAGGAAAGGAAATACCCAGCCCCATCTAGCAATTTTGTCCCACCATTCTGAAAAAGGCAAAAATATGAAGAGAGTGGGCCTCCTTGGTGGCTCAATTAATAAAAATCCACCTGTAATGCAGGAGACCTGGGTTCAATCCCTGAGTTGGGAGGATCACCTGGATTTGGAAATGGCAACCCACGCCAGTATTCTTGCCTGGAAAACCCCATGGCCAGAGGGGCCTGGGGTTGCAATGAGTCAGACACAGCTTAGTGACTAAACCACCACCACCACCACAACCATGAAGAGAATAAAAATATCAGTGATCAATGGTTGTTGGGATGGGACAGAAAGATAAAATGGTGAAGCAACAATTGTCAGGGCTATTAAAACATTCTGTAATTATGACACATTCAGTTCAATTCAATCACTCAGTTATGTCTGACTCTTTGCAACCCCATAACCACAGAACGCCAGGCTTCCCTGTCCATCACCAACTCCCGGAGTCCACTCAAATCCATGTCCATTGAATCGGTGATGTCATCCAACCATCTCATCCTCTGTCTTCCACTTCTCATCCTGCCTTCAATCTTTTCCAGAATCAGGGTCTTTTCAAATGAGTCAGCTCTTTGCATGAGGTGGCCAAAGTATTGGACTTTCAGCTTCAATATCAGTCCTTCCAATGAACACCCAGGACTGATCTTCTTTAGGATGGAGTGGTTGGATCTCCTCTCCTTGCAGTCCAAGGGACTCTCAAGAGGCTTCTCCAACATCACAGTTCAAAAGCATCAATTCTTTCGTGCTCAGCTTTCTTTATAGTCCAAACTTACATCCATACACGACCACTGGAAAAACCATAGCCTTGACTAGATGGACCTTTGTTGGCAAAGTAATGTCTCTGCTTCTTAATATGCTGTCTAGGTTAGTCATAACTTTCCTTCCAAGGAGTAAGCATCTTTTAATTTCATGGCTTCAATCACCATCTGCAGTGGTTTTGGAGCCCCCAAAAATAAAGTCTGACACTGTTTCCACTGTTTCCCCATCTATTTACCATGAAGTGATGGGACCAGATGCCATGATCTTCGTTTTCTGAATGTTGAGCTTTAAGCCAGCTTTTTCACTCTCCTCTTTCACTTTCATCAAGAGGCTTTTTAGCTCCTCTTCACTTTCTGCCATAAGGGTGGTGTCATATGCATATCTGATGTTATTGATATTTCTCCCACCAATCTTGATTCCAGCTTCTGTTTCTTCCAGTCCAGCGTTTCTCATGATGCTCTCTGCATAGAAGTTAAATAAGCAAGGTGACAATATACAGCCTTGACGTACTGCTTTTCCTATTTGGAACCAGTCTGTTGTTCCACTTCCAGTTGTAACTGTTGCTTCCTGACCTGCATACAGATTTCTCAAGAGGCAGGTCAGGTGGTCTGGTATTCCCATCTCTTTCAGAATTTTCCACAGTTTATTGTGATCCACACAGTCAAAGGCTTTGGCATAGTCAATAAAGCAGAAATAGATGTTTTTCTGGAACGTTCTTGCTTTTTCCATGATCCAGTGATGTTAGCAATTTGATCTCTGGTTCCTCTGCCTTTTCTAAAACCAGCTTGAACATCTGGAAGTTCATGGTTCACGTATTGCTGAAGCTTGTCTTGGAGAATGTTAAGCATCACTTTAGTAGCGTGTGAGATGAGTGCAATTGTGTGGTAGTTTGAGCATTCTTTGGCATTGCCTTTCTTTGGGATTAGAATGAATACTGACTTTTTCCAGACCTGTGGCCATTGCTGACTTTTGCAAATGTGCTGGTATATTGAGTGCAGCACTTCCACAGCATCATCTTTCAGCATTTCAAATAGCTCAACTGGAATTCCATCACCTCCACTAGCTTTGTTTGTAGTGATGCTTCCTAAGGCCCACTTGACTTCACATTCCAGGATGTCTGGCTCTAGGTGAGTGATCACACCATCATGATTATCTGGGTCATGAAGATCTTTTTTGTACAGTTCTGTGTATTCTTACCACCTCTTCTTAATATCTTCTGTTAGGTCCATACCATTTTTGTCCTTTATTGAGCCCATCTTTTCATGAAATGTTCCCTTGGTATCTCTAATTATCTTGAAGAGATCTCTAGTCTTTCCCATTCTGTTATTTTCCTCTATTTCTTTGCATTGATGGCGAGGAAGGCTTTCTTATCTCTTCTTGCTATTCTTTGGAATAGCAATGCTATTCTTCATTCAAATGGATGTATCTTTCCTTTTCTCCTTTTCTTTTCCTTCCCTTCTTTTCACAGCTATTTGTAAGGCCTCCTCAGACAACCATTTTGCTTTTGTGCCTTTCTTTTTCTTGGGGATAGTCTTGATTCCTGTCTCCTGTACAATGTCACTAACCTCCGTCCATAGTCATCAGGCACTCTGTCTATCAGATCTAGTCCCTTAAACCTATTTCTCACTTCTACTGTATAGTCATAAGGAATTTGATTTAGGTCATAACTGAATGATCTAGTGGTTTTCTCCACTTTCTTCATTTTCTGTCTGAATTTGGCAATAAAGAGTTCATGATCTGAGCCACAGTCAGATCCTGGTCTTGTTTTTGCTGACTGTATAGAGCTTCTCCACCTTTGGCTGCAAAGAATATAATCAATCTGATTTTGGTGTTGACCACCTGGTGATATCCATGTATACAGTCTACTCTTGTGTTGTTGGAAGAGGGTGTTTGCTATGACTAGTGCGTTCTCTTGGCAAAACTCTATTAGCCTTTGCCCTGCTTCATTCTGTACTCCAAGGCGAAATTTGCCTGTTACTCCAGGTGTTTCTTGACTTCCTACTTTTGTATTCCAGTCCCCTGTAATGAAAAGGACATCTTTTTTGGGTGTTAGTTCTAGAAGATCTTGTAGGTCTTCATAGAACTGTTCAACTTCAGGTTCTTCAGCATACTGGTTGGGGCATAGACTTGGATTACCATGATATTGAATGGTTTGCCTTGGAAACGAACAGAGATCATTCTGTTGTGTTTGAGATTGCATCCACGTACTGCATTTCGGACTCTTTCATTGACTATGATGGCTACTCCGTTTCTTCTAAGGGATTCCTGTCCACAGTAGTAGATATAATGATCATCTGAGTTAAATTCATCCATTCCAGTTCACCTTAGTTTGCTGATTCCTAGAATGTTGATGTTCACTCTTGTCATCTCCTGTTTGAGCACTTTCAATTTGCCTTGATTCATGGACACAACATTCCATGTTCCTATGCAATATTGCTCTTTACAGCATTGAACCTTGCTTCTATCTCCAGTCCATCCACAACTGGGTATTGCTTTTGCTTTGACCCCATCCCTTCATTCTTTCTGAAGTTTTTTCTCCACTGATCTCCAATAGCATAGTGGGCACCTACGGATCTGGGGAGTTCATCTCTCAGTGTCCTATCTTTTTGCCTTTTCACACTGTTCATGGGTTCTCAAAGCAAGAATACTGAAGTGATTTGTCATCCCCTTCTCCAATGGACCATATTCTGTCAGATCTCTCCACCATGACGTGTCCACCTTGGGTGGCCCCACACGGATCATAATTATGATCCTTAATTATGTAATTATTCCATAATTATGATCATACACCATTATACATTTGTCCAAACTCGTAAAATATGTAACATTAAAAGTGAACTCTAGGGCTTCTCTGGTGGCTCAGTGGTAAAGAATCCCCCTGCCAGTGCAGGAGACATGGGTTTGATCTTCCCTGGTCTGGGAAGATCCCACATATTGCAAAGTAACTAAGCCCATGCAACTGCAGTTACTGAGCCCGCATGCCACGACTACTGAAGCCCACGCATATTAGAACTAATTCTCTACAGCAAGAGAAGCCACCGCAATGAGAAGCTGATGCACTGCAATGAATTGTAGCCCCTGCTTTCCCTAACTAGAGAAAAGCCTGTGCAGCAGTGAAGACCCAGTACAGTCAAAAATAAATAAATAAAATTATTTATAATATTAATATTGGATTAAAATATTAAAATCAAATTATATATATATATAAAGAGTCAATTTTAATATAAACTATATATTTTGTGTGACTATGCTATGCCAATGGATATTTACTGGTTGTAACAAATAGTGGGGTATGTGGCTAATGGAGAAGGCCATATATATATTTATGGAAAATCTCTGTTTTCTCTGTATTTTCTCTGAATCTGAACTTCTCTAAAAACATTATGTTAATACAAATAACATAATTAGAAAGTTTATCATAACTGTAATGAAGGAAATTTAAGGACTATTTTGGAAAAGTTGTTTGAATAAAGAGATAATGATTTTTCCCTTACTATGATGATTATAAGTGGGAATAACCTAAATATACAGGACAAGTCTATATAGGAGATGTCATTGAGTGATATCACTGACTCAATGTTCATGAATCTGAGCAAACTCTGGGAGATTGTGAAGGACTAGGAAGCCTGGCGTGCTGCAGTCCATGGGGTTGCAAAGAGTCGGACACGACTGAATGACTCAACAACAACAGAAGTTTATATAATATCTCTGTGTAATACTTTGTGATGTATGAAAGGCATTTTTAAAGCTATTAAATGACAAAATATAAAAATATATGCATAAATGTATCCACACAGAAGAAGCATCAAAATGTTTGCCAGCATGTTTTTAGTAATTATTGCTGAGTGTTTATCTCTTTTATACATTTCTGTATTATTCAGCTGTTTAAATAAATTTATATAATTATTTCTATATAATTAAAATGTAGTCTAAGTAACCCTCTAATCTTTTTAAAATTCAACTATTTTAAAAGTTTGAAACAAAGGATCACTTCCTCTGTTATACTTTATCACACTACTTCAAGATAGAATAATCTTTAATCTTTACTCTTTACATTGCTTCATGTATATCTAAACAACATAACTATTATTTTTCCTACAAATTTTAATCTCAGATGTTTTGAAATAACATCCAAGTGAGTACAGATTTAACAGTTTTATGTCTATGCAGTTTCTGCCTTAAATTTTCTCAGTATTAGAGAAAATTGCTGTTTTGTTGAATCAATATTTAAACTTTATATAATTTGGGTTATTCACTACTTTAAGCCACAAAGCCTTATTATTTGTGTGTGTATTTATATACATACATATATATATATATATATATATATATATAGACACATTTAGTTTCCCCTTAAAACTAAAAATCTATTCTTATTTAAAGTGTATTTTCTGTGTACCTTTGATTAATTTAGCCCAATATGCTGATATTTAGAATAGCAGAACCAACTTTAATATTTTCCATCACATTAGGCTATCTCTCACTTTTATTTCCCCACTTCTCTTCCTTCTTCTCTTCTTTCTACCTCCTTCTCCTTCCTCTTTTCCCTCCACTCCTACCTTCTTTTCTTTCTTTCTCCCTCCCTTCCCTCCTTCCTTCCTCTGTCTCTCTCTCTTTCATTCTCTCTTTCATCCTTTCCTTTTTCTGATACAATACAGGTGTTCAGTCTTTCTGTTCCAGTCTGACTTGACTACTCTCCAGGCTAGCTGGAATTCATGGAAACCTCTTATGTAAGTGTGTGAGTCACTCAGTCATGTCTGACTCTTTGCAACCCCATGGACTATAGATGGCCAGGCTCCTTCTTTCATGGAATTTCCCAGGCAAGAATACTGGGGGGGCTTGCCATTTCCTATGCCAGGTGATCTTCCCCACCCAGGAATCAAACCTCGGTCTCCGGCATTGGAGACAGATTCCTATCCTCCGAGCCACCGGCAAAGCCCTGGAAAGTTCTTATTATGGTGCTTCTTAAAGAGCATTCCTTCAGGTCCCTCATGCTTTCTGAATTCCATAACTTCTTATTCTTTGGATTGCACTTTTAGTTTATTGAAACTCTTTCTCTGCTGTTTTGCTGAGACAAAGCTATAGGAGGTATAAGTTGAAAAGTCTGATGCAACTCAGATTATTACCTCCTTTAAACTTGTGCTACCTTTTATTCCCTTTATTTTTTGTTTGTAAGAGGAGATTGGGAGTCTCATCATTCACTATAGAGGATGCCTCTGTTTTCAGTATGAAGACTAACTTGCTGTTCTTTGTGCATTTTGACCTCAAATCTCTAGATTCGAGGTCAATTGCTCTAGAGAAACAAACAACCTTTCTCTTGTTTGAGTACACAATGGATAATCATCTGTTTGCATATAATGGGGAGGGAAAATTTGTGATGTTAATGGTCTCTAAAATCTATTCAGTTTTCAATCTTTTGCAAAAAGAAATGCTCTGCCTCCTCAGTCTTGGAGACAATAAGGATTGGCTACTTCTCTTCATCATCCTTCTCCTTCAGCTCTCACCGTGAATTAATTCTGAACAGAAATTAGATGTGTGGGTTTAGAAGGCAGGAGTGAGGCAGATGCTATTTTTCTGATTCTTTTTGGCAATTTCTTCTGATATGCAAGTTCGTGGAAAAAGATAGTTCTATGCAGTAGCATCCCATTGCTTGTTTTCCAGCTTCCTAAATCCAAGGTAGATGAATCAAGATGACAATACATTTTTTAAAAAGGGAGAAAAAAGGTATGTTCTTGAGCTCACAACTCCATAGCTACTTCCCATGTTGTTCAGTTCGAGTTTCTACTTTTTCGTGCTCTTTCGGTTTTTCCTAGAAGGCCAATCTAAAATCTGATTCACCACCTTTTCTAATAATTATGTAAGAAACTAAACTCCTGTATTAAGTCTTTTTTCTGCATAAAAGCCTCATTCCATAAATAAGACCCTGCTTGACAACCTACCTATCTACTTTCCACAGATCCTGGCGGCTTCAATTCCTAAACACTTTTATGGATCTGTGAACTAAATCTGCATTGCTTTTGTTGGTATCTACTTCTTATACATTCTTTGGTTTCACTTGTTTTGATTCTTTTTTCCCCATCTTCTAAAAAATTGCTGGTATCTCCCAACTTCTGACCTTTCTACTGATTTTTTCTGATATAAACTTTATAGATAGTTTTTATCATTTAATGATATAGTTTATATCATTAAACTTTAAAGTTTATATCATTCTTTTTGTTTCAATATTTTCTGTGAGGAGTGGGGAAGTTTGAGGAAGAAACGGAAATATACATTTTCATGCACTCTACTATTTTAAATTTGATTTGTTCATGAGTTGATTTTAAGTCCTGATAAGAAATCAGACAATTAATGAGAAAGGGCTGTAATAAAAAAAGAATGCTTATGTGCTGTATATAATTATTATCCTGAATTCTTGCATTTTCAATGGTATTCCACTATGGAAAAAAAGAACAAGAGACTCAATAAGAGAAGCAGGGAACATGAAACATGTTCTTAAAAAGAAAAACAGAAGTTGAATCCTCAAAATAAGGTGACAAGAAGAGTTTAAGTAGAAACATATTAACCTTGGTATGAGAATGGTTAAAATATACAAAATGTCTAATATTTAATTTTTAGCTATCTCCTGCTATTTTTCTGTTATGCAGTGATATCATTTCATGATATTCTAAAGAATGAAATCCAATGGAAAAGAAAACATAAGTTTATAAATGGGATGAATTGGAACATTGTTTTAAGAGATGAGTTGCTATGTGAAGAATTAAATAGTGAGCAGAAATTCTGATCCATCAAGTACAGGAGGGGAAGTTATCGTCACCTTTCTCTGGTTAGGGGCTTCCTTGGTAGCTCAGTTGGTAAAGAATCTGCCTGCAATTCAGGAGACCCAAGTTTGATTCCTGGGCGGGGAAGATAACCCTGCAGAACGGATAAGCTACCCACTCCAGGATTCTTGGGCTTCCCCTGTGGCTCAGCTGGTAAAGAATCCGCCTTCAGTGCAGGAGACCTGAGTTTGTTTCCTGGGTTGGGAAGATACCCTGGAGAAGGGAAAGGCTACCCACTCCAGTATTCTTGCCTGGAGAATTCAATGGACCGAGGAGCCTGGCAGGCTAAAGTCCATAGGGTCACAAAGTTGGACGTGACTGATTGACTAACACACATTTTTTTCTAAAAGCTAACATCATACTTAAGAAAACAAGGCTTTAGAGATATCCGCCAAAGTTCTGAGACTTCTTTCTTAACCATGAATTACAGTCAGGAATACATTTCTCTAGGAGTAAAGATGACTCTAGGAACATGGATGCCTGAGTGAGTGTATTGAATTTTCTTTCATTCTGCTTTCAAATAACAGCGGTCCCAGTTTAACAGTTGCATAGGTGTTTTTAAACAATTCATCTCTCTCTCCCTTTAATTACACGTGCACTCTCTCCAGTCCCCATACTTGTAAAAATGTAGTTTGCAATTTGACAGGAAGATATTATAGTATTGAGCAATATGTGAATTGGTTTAAAAGTAACCAGAGTTAAAGCATACATCAATCACCACAAGTGCAAACTCAGGTCACTAAAGCTGTCAATTTCAATCAGCTTGTAATTAAATACATCACCAATATGGATTTTGTGTAAGAATGTCACTTGTTCTTCAGATGTCTGCTATGAGGACAAATCACACTTCAGTGTCTCTGCACAGGCATGCTAAATATAGTATTTTTAAAAGCAGAACATCTTCATCCATCTTTCTCTGATTTGTTAAGTAGAAATCCATTTACTAATGTGTAGTCTAAAAGCTCTGTTTTTAAATATATATTTGAACTGCTTTCTATTTAATTAAAATATTGCAAATCTCAGTTGGCATTTTAAACTCATCTTTCACACCTTTAGTGGCATTTGTTATGAAATAAATAGATAATGAATAATAATCATCTTTTAAGAAGCTGAACAATTTGTAATTATGGATAATTTGTAATTAGAGATTCTTTATTATGTGTTCAAAAAGCAGAAGATGCTTTAGTTTGTGAAGAAATAAATTATTCATTTTAATATCAGCATGAGAATAAAACTATTTCACATTTAGGAATATTTTTACTTTTTTTTTGAAAAACAGCTATAAAGTGTCATCTTCTTCTATAACACTTACCACTACGTGGGGAAAAAAATTACAACAAAGCCATTTTACCAAATATATATTGTCTGCCATTTGATTTAATCTTCAAGTAAGCTCCAGGAAGCAGGTCCCTGGACAGTTAATCTTTAGTTTTGTAGCCCATGCACATTTTCAATAAGGTTACTAGGGAATTAGGCCCAGTGGGGAGAGGAAAAGCATATTGTCTTATTCCACAGGCAGCTGTTGTGAGCTCTGTTAGAAAATTATAATGTTCTTAATTATGAAATACTTTGTTAATAAAATCTCTGTCATCATGTCTGCACTTATCAAAGAGTCACTGCAAATCTTTAGTATAAAGTTTCAAACAATTTTTTAAAAAATTATCTTGGCAATAAATTCCATATAATGTTTCTCATCACACCTATCACCAAAAATCAAAGCTCAGTTAGATAACTTGAAATATTAAATAAGAGAGACAATAGGATCTGAATAAAGATAACAATCAAACAAAACACTAGAGGAAAGGTGTAATATAAATGAAGAGTGATAGGAACTGTTCATTTTCAATTGTGTTGCTGTCCTCATCAAAAATATACACACATTCTTTTTCAAGCATCTTTTCATTTGTTCCTATTTAAACAAAAACATCAAAAAACAACAAGCCATTTGATAAACAAAAATCATGAATCATCTGGAAAAAAATCATAAAAGTTTAATATCTCTCTGAGAGCCATCCAGAAAAAAAAAATTAAATAGAGGAGCATAAAGCAAGGGGACATTAACCACAAGTTGCTGACTTGAAGTTTTGGGGGATTTTTTTGTTTTTCTTTGTGGTCAGCAATAGCATGTAATAACTCAGGAGCAATTTTTGGTGAATTATTATACCTGCTCAATTTATTTTGGAACGATCTTTGTAAGTTAAGGCCCCATTTATATAAACCTACTAGTTACCTTCAGATAGACCATAAGCCGCATAAGAACTCTCTCAGTCTAGTTTGTTTTAGTTCCTCTGATCTTCATGTTTAGCCTCACCCACTGTTCCTGAAAGGCATAAATAGCAAGGAATCATTTTTTTCCAGACCAAATACTAAGTAAATATGAGAAAATGTGAAATTGAGTTTTAAAAAATGAAACAGGTGAAGCTAATCAAATTTGCATTGACTTTCTTGGTGATATGTGACCTGCTGGTTCTGAGAAAGACTTTTTACCTCCTCTGAAACTACAATAGAGCCACTCCCTGCATGTTCTTCTTAACTTTGTCTAAGTTCCCCATTAAGTACTTCTCACAAAACCCCAGCAGCTATTTCAATTATTTTGCCAGTTACCTTAGCCTTCTGTTCCATATCTTTCAACATCCCATGCAGCAGGGCTTGTCTCCTACTTCAGAGAAAACCAAACAAATGAGTAAATAATAAAGGTCAACAGGCAGAACATCTCACTCTATGCCATCACCATCCACTATTACTTTTCATTTTCATGGACAAATTGGCTTTTTCATGTATGAAAGTTAACCTTTCTACCATGGCTTGGATTATCTTCTCTGTTATTCACGACAATTTCCCTCTGCTAATTACCTCCCTTCTACTGCCTTCTAACTGTGTCCCTTCCTTTTAATGGATTCTTTGCCTTCTACATATAAATAATTTCAAGTTTCCTCCTTATTTAAAGTTACATTGTCCTCTTAACCCAGCACTGTTCTCTAACGAGTGAGAATTTTCCTCTTTCTCCAGTGAATGAAAGATAGTTCCAGATAGTATGCAGGCGTTCATGTTCAGTATCTTCAGTTGTGTCCAATTCTTTGTGACCTTGTGAACTGCAGCCCACCAGGCTCCTCTGTCCAAGGGATTTCCCAGGCAAGAATACTGAAGTAGGTTGCCATGCCCTCCTCCAGGGTATCTTCCCAACCCAAGGATCGTACTCACATCTTCAGCATCTCCTACACTGCAGGCAGGTTCTTTACCCACTGAGTCACCTGGGAAGCCCTCAGAATAGTATACACATGTTCTCATATTTTTCATCTCCCATCCTTTCATCCGTTGACTATCAAGAAACTTCTGTCACAATCCCTCTCTCACCAGACACTAATAAATTTCTTGTAGCTAAAGTTGATGGTCATGTTTATTTAATATATTGTTTTCACTCTGTATTGTTTGACATTATTGACCTTTATCCACTTTCTGGAAAGCAACTCTTCTTCCCTTGTAGTGAGACTTTTGAGACTTTTTCACTACTGACTCTCTGTTGAAAAGAGGGGCCCTCAGCTTCAGTCTTATCCTCTCATACTCATGGGTACCAGGATCACTCCAAACTCTGTTTAATGAGACTAGACAAACTTTGCTTCCAGTTCTGGATATATAATAAAGTTATTCTGGATGCCCAATGCTGTCTCCACACTCTTTCTCTAACTGGTCCCTCTCTATTTTTATCCTTTCCTGTCTTTGGGAAAGATTCTCTCTTCCTAGAGCAAATAATATGTATTGCTTACTGGAAAAAAAAAAAAAAAAAAAAAAAAAGGTTTTTGTTTTGTTTGTTTCTTTTTTTTTTTTTAATT